>CAUHTR010001980.1:0-15429 GCA_959609185.1 Schmidtea polychroa | reverse complement strand
TCATCACACGCTCAAATCGAGCAGTATTTAGTTTCACCCCTAACGACCACCACTGTGACACACCCCTAAACGCCCAACAAAATGATTAAACATTTTGACAAAGTGATTAAACATTTTGATAAAGATAATGAAACATTTAGGAAAACCCTGTAATTGATAATAAAATAAGTAATAATATGAAAAGAAATTTTAGGAAGGATTATTGGTTGTATTTACATACGAAAGAACATAATCGAATTAATTATGGATGTCATGGCTCGTATTTACACACGAAAGAGCTATGGCAATGAGTGTATACTTTAAAAAAGGATCGTGGAAAATTCATTTAAAAAATTAAATAAAATAAAATAAATAAATTTAAAAAATTAAAACCAAAAATTTCTATTAACATGGTTAAAATAATAAAAATTTAAAATAAAAACACAGCCGAATTCGGTTACTACGAACTTCTGCTTATAGCGAACAAAAAAAATCTTGGTTTGGTTCAAGCTATTTTAACATAGGATTTTCCTGCTTACAACGAACCGATACCGGTTACAACGAACACATTTCTTTTATTTAAAAACATTCTAAATTAAGATGTTTTTGGATTTTCGATTTAAAAGTTCATATTAAAATATCAATTAATATATCAATTTTATTGTTAAACACAAAAAAATATTTTTACAGCACTCTGTCATTAGAGGGTACATTAGAGGCATCAAGTTGAATTCTATTAACCAAACTAGTATTTTAAATTATATTAAAAAATGACCAAACAAAAAATAAAAAAATTATAATAAAAACCCTTGCTTATCTAATCATTTTTTATGTTTTTAATAATAATTTTAAAAAAACGTTTCTTTCTATTTTTTTGTTTCCTGGTTATATCGAACCTTCTATCGGAAGTCCTGAATCCAAAAATGAGAATATCATGAGGAGTAGTTTTTGGATTTTCAGCCATTGCGTACAGAACCAATATGGTCGTCGTCATGGGTACACAGATGGTATAAACTTTATACTATAAAGTATAATAGTCATGAAATCGTTTAGGGAGGAGTCGAATCAACATCTATAAAATACCCATAACACATTTAAAAATAAAATGACACACCTCTAAGCGCCAACATATGTAATTAATCCACATTTGAAATGAAAAGAGAAATTGGAATAGAAACAGGTAATCGTTATATTCTATGTCTTTTGAATCATTCAACGTCATACGTTTAGTTTATGGAACGCCTACAGCGAAAATGATAAAATAAAAGTTCAAAATCCAATTGCAAACAATGACATATTGTGAAATGTAAATGTTATGTTCAAGCACAGCGTTAAGATTGAGTTAAAATATCACTATTGATTGCCGGAGGATAACAAATAGTTTATCTATTTCTTATCTTGAGGTAGCATTTCGGCCTTAGACGTGCTGATACTCAAACTTATTCATAGGGTGGCTTCCTGGTGCTAAGGGTTCTTGATTTTGCACAAATCTTAAAGGTCTTCAATCCGTTGGTCTACATCGATATGCAAGCTTAACTTACCATATCTCACAGTCGTAGCTTCCAGCTGTTCAATAGCAAACTTTTAAACATTGCCAGGATGTGATACTTCTTGACTTCGGTGTTTGAAATTTGAAAAATGTAATAACAAAAATATTTAGAATTTGCGGATATTAGATTCACAAAAGTCATTTTTAAAAATTGAACAGTATTGCTAATCCAGAAAGTATTTCCTGTGACATTTTAAATAGTATATAATTTTCAATTAATTTTAGTTTTGTAGTGTTTAATAATTGTGGGTCCATTGCGCATACGATAATATAGTGTTGTACATAATCAATGTCTATGTCTATAATTTGTGCCCTTATAAAGATGAAATGATTGAAAAATTTTAGTATTACCAAATGTCAATTAGCCACTTTTGATTTTCTGGTAATTTTAGTTTTGTTTTAACTCATTAAATAATTTTAAATCAATATATTTTATCACTAAAGTAATTTAATTAATTTATAATTTATTTATGCTTATTTTTATTACTACTAGTTTTTAAAATGTCATTGAAATTATATTATGACTTCATGTCGCAACCGGCAAGAGCGTGTTACATAATGTTGAAGTATGGTGACTATTCCTTTTGATGGGCATTTTATTGATTTAAAAAAAGGTTTGTTATTTGAATAGTTCAATGTTTGTATATTTGTGATTTATTTAAGGTCAACATTTAACTGAAGACTATCGAAAAATTAATTATTTTCAAAAAGTGCCTGCTATTGACGATAATAATTTTAAATTATCTGAGAGGTTTCTTAAATATTTTCTCATTTAAATATTTGTCATTTTTAAAGTATAGCGATTATGAAATATGCCATTTCAACTTATAAACCCGACAGCACCTTAATTCCTAGAGATAGGCATCTTCAAGCAAAAGTTGATGAATTCCTTCATTGGTATCACTTGAATTTACGTCTAAATTGTGGAATGTATTTTCGAACTATGGTATTCGATTATACTATTGTAAATATTTAATTGAAATGGTTGAAGAGTTATTTATTTAATTTCATGATGATATTAGTTTTAAATATTAAACTTCTACATAAATTATCCAGTAAATAAAAGAAAAGATATTCGGGACAGTATTTTATGATGGAATTATTACATAATATATGTGTCTAGGATATACCGACTTTCAAATGTACAAAGAATTATTGAAAACTCGAATAAATGTACCCTGGATTAAATGAGTATTCAAATATTAATTTCAATAAAATAATAGTCGGCTATATGGAGTAAGTAGTTTTTTTACTCATTTTTCCGTAATAAATTTTAAATTTCGTTCTATTATTTTTTCGTTTTGAATTTTACTTTTTTCCAATCTTTCAATTAGTTAATTGTCTGTTTTAATTGACGTTTCTATATTTTCATATTCTTTTGATTTTTGCTAACTATTTTATTTTTTGCATTTTTCTTAGCGTGATTTTTAGTTTTTCAAGTTTCATGATTTTTCCGTTTCATTTAAACAACCAGGTTATTTCTTAGTTGTTGCCCAGCATTAATAATTTTATTTTAGATAATTTTTAGGGGAAAAGGGCGAAATTTTTGAGTTTCCGTGAAAATTAGAAGATATTGTATGATTTCAAATTTCCTTAGCATTTTAGAAATTTCTGTCAATACCCTTCCATTTCGCGAAGATGAAAAGATGATATAAAATGTATAAGTTATAATCAATTTTTTATTTCCATAAGATTTCAGATATTGCTGGACCTTCTACAATGCTTAATATCGCAATAAGAAATAATAAATTGTAGATTTTTGAAAATTTTAATTTAACAGAATTTTGGAAATTGATAATAGAAAAGATTATTTTGTACATGTGGATTTTTCTTGAAATATTCAAAAAAATATATGTCAATGGAGATTTTGTTTTTTAATTGATGTAATTTACTTTAAATTAAAATATTTCCAGAAATAACATTAATAATTTTCTGAAATGTAGAAAAATTAATAATAAAGTGACTAAAATCGAGTAATTTATGAAAATTAATTATTTATCGTGTTGGTTTATACAACAATCTGTATTATAGTGTGTCTCAGTGGAACTTGGTGTGCTAATTTGTGTCCCGCTGTGAAAGTAGTGTGTAATTAATTCTTCCAATTTTCTTAATTTACACTGCGTTGCATTTGATAAAAATAGTTCATAATATAAAAAATAATCAATAAATTTATTATAAGATACATACAAACTCAACTGTGAGCTAAAAATAAATTTATCAGTTACATCTGTCAATTTATTATAGGATTCCAGAACAGGTAGAAAACTTAAAGAAGCATACAGACACGGTGATTGCAATTTCAATAATTAATCAAACGTGCAAACAATAGTTAAAGTACTCCATTTATAAAAGATACATCCGTTTATTGTTAAAAAATAATTTACAAAATCTTTGATAAAATAGTAAATAGCGATTGGGCTTCCAAATTTTTAGATTTATTTAATATAAATTTAAAAATTAAAAATAACTTAGATTTTCTTGAAATAATTTTACCATTAAAATACCCATAAATAATTTAAAATGTGAAATGTTCATAATTTCTTTTAAAATAATAATTTTCTGGCAGTTATAATTCCTTTTTTTGTAAATCCTGCCAACATACGGAATAAAATTTTTGTCAAATGCAACATGATGTACAGCTTTTATCTTTTAATTCATTTCCTCCCGGTTATTATTTCCTCCCGATGTTATCGTTATTCATCAATCACTTGCTATTTTCCATTTTCTTTTCTAATCTTTCTAAATTTTTCTTGTTATTTGTTTTTTGAGATGATTGATTTTTTGAATGTTTTATTTTACACTTAGCTAAATTGGTAGTTGTGACTTGTTGTTTTACTTGATGTGTTTTCATATTGTTTTATTCAATTTGTGTTTTGGCGCATTAAAAGAATCTCAGAATTTTCCAATTCTAGTCCATCAATCATTTATAAAATTAAGTTTGGTTACATAAAATGTGTAAGAAATCTTTAAAGAGGAGACAGTAAAAGATTTGTTAAATTGTGTAATGTAATATTTCATTTAATAATCACATTTATTTATTTGAATTATTGTTTTATAAATCATTTCGCTATCGACAAATTATTTGAAAGTTTATATTGTTTTATAATATTGTTTAATATTGTTTTTGATAATTAAATATTGCTTAAATATCTTAATTTGTTCACATAATTTTAGATTCTTAATCCCATGCTCACTGGTAAAGTGCCGAGTAAGAAGAGAGGTGAATATTATTTGAAATCAATGAAAATTAATTTAAGAGCCCTTAACGATTTCTTTTTGCCTGTTCCAAATAAATTCCTTGTGGGATCTGGAAATATTACCATAGCTGACATCATTGCAACTTGCGAACTAAGCCAAATCGACTTTCTTGTGTTTGAATTGACTGATTTGTTATCTAAGGAAAACTGGAATTGCCCAAATGTCCTTGCTTGGTATAATTTAGTTAAAGATGGAACACAGCCCCATTATCAATTTTGCCATAAAATTTTACCTCTATTTAAACAAAAATTAGATAAAACTAGTTTAAGTTCGAAATTGTAAATCTTTAAATTATTTTTATATACAATTTCTTTTATTTGTTTTATGTTTAAATGTGGGTGCTGAGTCGTTTAAAAATCTCTTGATTCTTGCTAAAACTTTTCATTTTAATGTTTCCTGTATTTGTTATAGCTACTGTTGCCATTTTTTAGGAAAATAATAGGGCATATTGAAGAAAATAAAAAATACATAAATTTATAACATTTATTACAAAAAATAGTAGTAAAAAAGGACGTATGGTAACCGTAGTTATAGCAGAAGCATTCTATCTTTTAAGCTCGTAAAATAATAATAATTGTTGTAACTATCTTGAATTCTTATGAGTATCTTAAGTACTCATCAGTACTTCATTAGAACAACCGCATTTGATTTTTTTACTTGTCCTGGGCAACCAATAGGAATAGATAGATAGATGTTCTCTTTTACACGAGCAATTGTCATCGAAGAAATGAGTGTTACTCAATGATGTTTGCTTTTGTGGAAGTACTTAAAGTCTTGTTTATATCGGTAGGTCTTTCATTACATTTCCAGAATACTGAATCCCTTCAGCAACTCAAGAACTCATTTTCAATAATCTAAACGTTTTACAAAATTTATCCTATTTCTGTTTCATTGCGGAGTTCTATTATCTTTCTTTTCATATTCCTCAATCGTGTGTTAATTTTATCAGAGTTTAATGAGTTTAAAAGAACTTTATATTTCTCATGATTTTGTTATTATCATTGAATCTTGATCTAAATACTGAAATGTCTGACTGTTTTGCGTTGTATTGCATATTTGAATATGCACATAATATGAACATAAAAATATATAAATTCTATCGGCAATAACTACATCAGAGTAATAGCTTAGAAGCAAAATATAATTTACAAAATGCCAGCTATCAAAATTGGAAGAGCTAGAACACAGGATTTGTGGACAAAATCAGTTCAAGACGCCGGTAAAAGCTACAGGGATAAATGTAGAAGTTGGCATACTTTAAAACGAAAAAAAGATAATCTCAAGTATCAAAATTTAGCAATTATAGTGGGAAAAGACTGTTTTTAACAAATATGGTATAGTACATCAAAAGATGAATATCACAATAGACGCATTAAAGAAAAATCATTGTAGTTTTCGACATAGGAAGAAAATTGAGAACAGTAAACATGTCAATGCAGAAAGTCTTTGGAGCAAGAGATCTCATCGCAAAATGACGGTGCAGGCAAACTGTACCAAACGTACTCCCAAACAATTTTAAAATATCGAATTTAGTACACGTAGCTATCAAAATATTCCGAGAATTGAATAGGTATCGAGATATTAGAACTTTGTTATACTATTACCATATGGCGTCTGTAATACATGGACCTTCCATTTCTGCGGTGCACTATAATTCAATGTTTTCAGGCAACAATCTTAGAAATGAATTTTTTGGTGTCAACGATGACAAAATATATTTTTTAAAAAAGAATAAGTTACAAATTTTATAATTAAATTTTTTGCTAAATATTTTTTGTCAAATATTTTTATAAAAACGCGATAAAGAAATAAAATGCTATCCAAGAAGGAAATATGTTATGATTTTGAGCTTGTTTTCCAGAACCAATTAATTTGATTTGGACCTCAAATTAATTAGACTCACACGTAATAGTTTGTTGATTTTCTGCAATTTTTCAAGTTTTTTAATTTCACTTATGTAAGTTACGAAAATCTTAGTTCATATAGATATGAAGAACCAAATTATAACAAAGTTTAATTTTCTTAGTACTTAATTTAGGTTAATGATTTTTGTAAAGACAACCAGATGGTGCCAATTCATTTTCACTGTAAAATGTTTCAGTACCTATAATGTTTAAATAGATTAATTAAAAGGAAATAAAAGAATTAGTTAGTAATTAAAAATACAGTAAATTTTAATAATTTTATAATAAGAACTTTTATTTCTTCCAATTTCACCACTGATTATATTTTTCATTGAATTTAATTAAAAGAGAGTTTGAAGACTATAAATCAGTAATATATCGATGTTTGTTGATATATTACTGATTTATAGTCTTCAAACTCTTTTCTTAATAAATTTAATAATTTTGTATACATTAATTTTTAACAATTGCCATCCACAAAATTGTGCAAACTTGGAATGTTTAAATTTTTTCATTGTGTCTGTCGTGACGGTGTTATGTAGTTTTAGATAATGGTATATGACATATACTATATGTGATGTGATGGAAACTTAAATGGATCTTATCCATTTGTTTATTTTTTAAAGTAAATTATTAAATTATATAGTTCAGATTAAAAGGAAAACTGAAATTGAATGGCGGTCAAGCAGAGAAGCAATGGCAAAGAAAGATATGATAAAAACAGAACTATGAAAGGGTACAATCAGACATGAAATGGAAAAATGTGCAAACCTGAGGAAGTGCAAAAAAGTGAAAAGTTATCGAAATTGAAGCTGGAAAACGGGAGAGGGGTAGATAAAGGGATGGTGAAGAAGACAGTGAGCAAAAAATTGTTAGAAAATGTTTAGAAAGGGTCGTAAAACAGACAAATGTGAAAAAACGTAAAATATTAATTAATTAATAAATTGGCTAATGTGAAACCCGAGCTAATGGAGAACCCGAGCACGACAATTTGGAAGGGTAAACAAACGAGGAATTCAGAGGGCAATTATCCAAACAACCGGATAAACGAGGGTAAACAAAAGAAGGAGAATTACGAAGAGAGTCAACAGGAATAGCTAATTAGGGAATGATAATCAAAGAAGTCAAAACCAATTAGGTCAAAAATGAGACAATGACAACGATTATGAAAGTATATAAGGAAACTCAAAATTCATATAATTGGCGATAGCCTTAGGTAGGGAAGAAGAAACTGACAGTAGGAGTTAGAGGAAAAAATTAAAAGAAGAAAAGGATTATAAGGAAAACTGAAGAGTTAGACAAGGAGTGTTAAAAGAGATTGGATCAGAGAGCGGAACCGAATCGAAAGATGAACTTATTTTTTAATCGTACAAGGTTAAGACCTTCCTTAGCGGAGTCCGAACAGAAATTGTGTGAAAATTGTGGCTAACCAACAGTGTAATTAATTGTTGAGAGTTGTAAATTTTTATAAAACAAATATACGTTGAGAGTTTTTGTTTATTGATTTTGGAACACGTGGAGTCAGAGTAACCAACGGTTGAATTTGATATCATAAAACTCAACACATTTAACATTCCAATAAAACATATTAAAGAAATGTTTATTGAATAATTTAATTTGAATTTAAAAATATTAAATTTATTTTTAGTTTATTGTTTCCACTATAGAGCAATGTTTTCTTTTTTACACAAATTGTTGATTTTTAATTAATTTTTTAATTAATATATAATAATTTTTAGTTATCTAAAATTTTGGATGATAAAATAAATTTTTAATTAACTTGTTAAGTTAATATGTGATACTAGCATCATCGAAATAACTTTCATCGTATATATCTTAAATTAATCATTGTAAATTTTCAATGCATAAGGTTTGTTTTAATATACAATTTTTGTTTAAACTTTCAGTATTTTTAAAATGGAAAGTGTTGTTAAAATTAATATTCATCCAGTGGCTTTATTTTCAATAACTGATGCATTTGAAAGAAGGTCTGACGTAAATTCTCGTGTCATTGGTACTCTTTTGGGATATACCGACAGTAGAGACATTCATGTCACAAATTCATTTGCTGTTCCACATACTGAAAATGATACAGAAGTTTTCATGTCAATTGAATTTAATCAAACCATGATTGGTTTGAATGGGAAAGTATTTTTATAATTTTTATTTAACATACTAATAATATTTTAGGTTAATCCCAGCGAAAAAATTGTTGGTTGGTATTCTACTGGATCAGAAATAACTCCGCATTCTAAATTAGTTCACGAAGATTATTACCAAAAGTTATGTCGTAAACAGTGCGTATTTTTACTGGTCGACACCAGTATGCAATCTTTAGATGTTGCTATTAAAGCTTACACTAGTCGTCCTATTGGTGTACCGAATAAAAGTAATGGAGTTATGTTTGTCCCTATTGAAGTACAAATAATTGCTCATGAATCTGAAAGATACGCATTGGATTTAATGAAAGAAGGATTAAGTAATAAAAAAAGGCACGTTTATATGAAACCTGATTTATCTCAGGTGATAAATGTAAGTAGTAATGTTCTTGAAATGATTACAGTTGTTTTGGATTATGTTTCAAAAGTTGTTAATAAAGAAATAAAACCGGATCCTGAAGTAGGTCGAAAATTGGCACAGATAGTACTTGCTATTCCCAAAATTGATGCTGAAAAATTAGAAGAACTAGTATCATCGAGTACAAAAGATCTATTAATGTATACATATCTGTGTACATTGATTAAAACTGAAATGAAAATCACGGAAAAATTGTTGAATTCTGCTTAAATACATTTTTGTTTTGATTTCAAATATATTATCTTGGATATTCTTATTGAATTTCTGAATGCTATATTTGGATGCTTGAAATAAATTTTTGTATTGTAGAAATGTTTTGATTGATATATTTTCTTTTTGTGCTTTTGCAAAATTCAACTCAGATAATGAATTTAAACTCTTCAAATATATTGAGAAATAACATAAGGAATTTTGTCAAACTGTAATTCATTTTAAATTTGTCTAAGCTGTAGTTCATTGATTTTTAAAGTTCTCGGATTAATGGACGACTCGAGGTGATTTTTGTCGCTGTTTAATGTTTAATTGTAGGAGTTAGTAGGTGTTTACTCGTCAACAAAAATCCACTGTTGATTAATCTGACGACCAACACTGTTTTATGGTTGAGTCTGGGTTTGTTTGGACCTTGCCCAGACCCTTCAATAATAATACAAATAGTATAAAAATAATCACTAAATAGTAATAAATAAATACTAATAAATTAAAATAGAAAATTTAAGTTTCAGAATTTAGTATAAGAGTGATTAATTTTGCTACAGAAACAACGATGAAACCAAAGAGAATTATTAACAGCTGGAGATTAATTGAATCAGGAATTAAAGTAACAGCTTGGAATTATATTTTTCGTATTTAAAGCATAGCCAAAGAATGAGAACTTGGTTGTGAAAATTATTTTTGGAAAATTTGTCAAGCCGATTTGAAACAGCATTAAAAAATGGTATTGTTGATCATATAGTAAAGTTGTTGATTACCCATTTAGCGAAAACAGAAATTGGCAATCAAGTAATTGATAGATCAATTGTAACAGTTTAGCAAGGGTTGCATTCTGATTCGGATAAGCATCAGTTTTCAAGGGGAACTGTTTTGCTTAAGTAATCTTCTTAAATAGCAGATGGTAGGTATCAAGGAAAACGTTACTACCAATTTCTGGGTAGTAAGCGATTGCGCTAAATTTCGAGCATCCCTCGTCTTTTTTCTTTCATTGTTGAGCGGTACTGTTGATCAATTTGAATCATACATTCACCGTCTTTGAAATACCTGAGGACGGTTTGTGTAACCATTATCCTTTTTAAGGTATTCCATTAAACCATGAGAGTGAGCTCAATATTGTTGGCGGGTAGCTATTCGGATAACCTTCTCTGGTACCGCTTTTAGTCTAGAGGATGAATGCCCATATCAATTACACTCGCCTTTATCTCGGTCATCGCTGAGCAGGGCCCGTACATAACCTACACTCCAACATAGCACCCGTGAATTGCTTCACGTTGGAACTGTGCTATGTCGGCGAGACGCCAGTAAGCAGGTGAGCCATCTCCTTCGGACTACTCCTTACTGGTGCCTCGACTTACTAACCCTGACTGCCGATAGAAGGACTTACGTCTTTTATCCCGTCACCCATCGCCATGTTTCTAACTGGGATTGCCAATTGACTAATGCTCCCCATGTTCTGAGACTCTCGATGCTATCTACCTATTTCATATTATTTTCTTAAGAAATACAGAAACACATACATAAACGAGGAAATTTTATTATTAGGATTACTGTACAAATATATCGAGAGCTTCTACAATGAAAATTTACAAGAACGGAATAAACATCAAGATAGAAGGTGATATTAGAAGATTGTTCAGGTCTCCATGACGAGTGAGGCCAATTTCGGGGAAATCCTCATTTCTCCCACTCTGGGTCGGCGAGTAACTCGTCTAGACTAAAGAACTCGGCTGCGTTTTCTTCCCACGCCACTCCGGCGGCGGAGATGACTCGCCCAGAGATTCCGGTCGTTAGATCGACTATGGTTGGATGGATGTTACTATCTGCTGGGGTACCGGTTGATTTTAGGATTTGTTTGGTAGACGCCCGCTCGCGTTGCTTCCGTTTGCGTTCGGCGCGCGACAGTTGCCGACATTTGGGTTTTGAAGATGATGGGTGGTTTGAGGGTGCTGCAGAAATAGAAGTGAGGTTAGGCGGCACCTGACTAGTGTTAATGACCACGACTTCGGAGTGACTTGGTGAGAGCTGAGTGTCTACACATTGTCGGCAAGATTTTTTGGAAGGGGGCGACGACAGGACCGAAAGGTCATGATGCGCCGGAAAAAGCTCATCGGCTTCACGTATGGGAATATTCACAATCTTCTGGGTAGTTGCTGCCTGCACGTACACCTTGTGCAGTGCCTCGGACTGCTCCTTTATCAGGCTCCTTTGGGCACGGCTCTCAGTGATCAAGGCGTCCCGACAGTGCTCACTACGATAGAGCTTCTTCCTGATCTCTTTCACTTGAGCTGG
This sequence comes from Schmidtea polychroa, assembly GCA_959609185.1. Classification (NCBI taxonomy): domain Eukaryota; kingdom Metazoa; phylum Platyhelminthes; order Tricladida; family Dugesiidae; genus Schmidtea; species Schmidtea polychroa. The sequence goes on along the minus strand of CAUHTR010001980.1, from coordinate 3,663 downwards.
ACTGAACCATGTCCCCTCTAACTCATCGATTTTCTTTTTGTATTTCCCAATCTGGGTCTGTAGGTCCTTAATAATTGAATTCTTGTCTGAACAAGAAAAGCAAGGTTTGAGAATGGTTTTGGTACTGGAAGACATCCTGAATAGCTGTAAAGAGAAAACACGTATAAAAATTTAAACTAAGGCAAATTCGAGGCGTCATCCCCTATTCGCAATCATGCTATTCTGATTATTTTATAATTGCCCGGACCAAGCGGGTTTATTAACCTGAAGAGATTTCTTTACCCTATAGACCTTGTATACTTTGGGTCATTATTTATGCGAGAATGGGTCTTTCATGCAAGGGTTTACTGGAGGGAGATCATTAACTCACGAAATTTTAATTTAGTTAAGTTACCTGAAAATAGTACCTATCGTTTGAGAAGAATTTAAATTAGGCTACCGATTTATTCTAAGCTATAAATTTTACGGTGTAGATCTTATAGGTAAATAGGTCGATGTAATTTGAATTAATTACACGAACGAGGGTTTTGTCGATTTACTTTAACTATTTTATACATGATAAAAGGAATCTAATCAGTCTACAATTATTTAATTGTGGCAAACAAGAACTTTATCATTTCATCGGCGATTGTTGAATTATTATTTATGATAAAAGTAATTTACTTGATTTACAATCATTTAGTCGTGATGCGTAAGGACTTTATCTTTTTATTTACGATTATTGATTTATGCTGAATAGAATTTTGTTAATTCATTAGTAACTATTGATATGCGTACGACTAAAATTTTCCAAGATTAAGTGAACACCTACGTCCAACTGGGTGAGTTCACTGACTATTTGACTGCTGTCTATCGCACTTGATCGGTGGGAAGTCTAGCGGCTGTCAGTAGTTGAATTTGTGAAGTGAAAATTTCGGCTGGCGTGTTATGTCTGATTCTCGGCGATCGGTGTAAATCTGCACATTGCGCTTAACCTCTGTAATACTCCTATAACGGGTGACGCATGAGAATTTTCTCTCTCCATCGTAATCACTGACGGGTGTTCTTGGTCTAGAATTTACGTGCTGTGTCTAAGGGTGTATGCAGATGTGTTCCCTCTATAGAATGTAATGCTAACTGACCAGCTACGTACATGCCCAGGTTCTGCTTCTCATGATATTGACATGCCGTCTCCCATGAAGATTTTTAGACAAGTGCGATTTTTTGTGCATCGTTGGATGGGATTTACTTCGATGACGGATTACGCAACCACCCAAATTTGGCTTATCAATGCAACTCGAAGCCCTTAGTCATGATCGACCTATGCTAGTTATTCCTGTCGATTTTGGAAATTTATTTTCAACTCAACGAAAAGCAGATAATTTATTTTTAACGGGTAAGAATTATCATATTAGATTGTCTTTCAAAATACATTTATTTGTGGTTTTATATTTAAAATTGTCTACAACTACTCGTTCTATGTAATTTCGTACCGACACCTTTAAGAGACCCTGTACATGATACAAATAGTAGTTATGAAAGATCGTAAGCTGAAAATTCGTAGGAATGAATTCCGAGTAGAATCATGATCACCGATAACATGTCACCTATAGTACTACTAAGATCTGGACAGTGTTGACGAAAATTGGCATAGAGAAACTTTGAGCTTGGCAACGCGATATTAAGACCCGATAGTACGACACTCTCAATCACTGCGTGAACATTCAGAAATTCTTCTATTCATTTATCTACACCTCTATTGTTTACGATCACTGTCTGGCTATCCACTTCTAACATAATTTTCCTAACAAAATTTTAGTCGCACCTTCAGCGACGGACCCGTGAGGAAGCCCCCACATTACGGCCCGAATCAGCTGCGTGATTGAAAAACCCCATGTCCACCGGCTGAGCTCCCGAAGGCACCTCATACCATGACAATGGAGTTTCTCAACTCCACGTTCCTCGAAAATTTGAATAGCATAAAATGATAATCAACAAATCATAAACATCAACTTTATCGTAAACCATTTATTGGCAAATAACTAAATCATTAAATTAGGTAAGATCAAACGAAAAGAAAACACATTCTTTAGATTTAAAACGTAATTAGTTTATATGCATTACGTAAAAATTCCAAATATACAATTAACAGTTCCTTACCGAGTGTCCAGGCTGAGTCGAAAAATACTGGGTTCAAATCAATTAATGTTCAAATATAGGTTCAACTGGAATTTCTTGAATACTAGAATAGTCCTCGTATGAATTCAACTGGAGTTTTCTCGAGTATTAGAATAGTCCTTGTAAGCTGCTGTGAGTCGGTTTTCTAACTGTGAGTGCTGGTTTCACTATAAGAGTTGTTGAGTTAACTGTAATTATTAATTTTCTAAAATTCCTTACCTATAAGAGTTGTTGAGTTAACTGTAATTATTATGATTTTAATGCCTGCTTATATATCATTTTTTTGTTTACGCGGACCAATCAGAATTGAGTACCGCTTAATTTTATTATTTTAATTTATTTTTCTTGTTTTTGCGTTATTTCTTCCTATTTTCTTTATTTTTATTGTGTTTTTTATTTATTTCTTTCAATTTCCTTGTTATTTACTACATTTTACGTTATTTTTCGTCATTCTATTGTCTTATTTTAATTTTTCTTATTTTTATATTTTTTGTTTTAATTCTTAATTTCTAATTATTGTTTTTTCTTATATCCTATTTTCATTTTGTTTGTAAATTTGTTTATTTTATTTTTATTTTAATTAGTCGTGCCTAATCTAATTTCGTAGATACCCTTCGACTCAGCCCAACAATATAATCAACTTTTCTGTTAGCTTATTTCATTGTAATTAGAGAAATGTTAAATTGTCTTTCTATGTGTTAAAAATACATCTCGTTTGGAGGAAACATTTAGAAACCTTTATCCGTCTAATCGATGATTAGTTTTCTCCTTTTCCTAAACTCCCAGATCAGCAATTGCAAATAAAAATTTTTTTGAGGTTTCAATATTTGAGATTCCCAACTTTACAGTTTCATATATAAAGAACACAGGTCTTTATATAAATGCTTATTTAAAATATCAAAAATGACCAAATTACAAATCGAATTTGCAAAAGTGATCTTTAAAATTCGTTAATTTCACTGAGTAATTAAAAATTCTTTTTCGCTAAAAATGCGTGATAACAGTGTGATTGGTTTTATGTTGTCTGGTGCTTCCCGCGTTAATTTTAATGCGATTTTATAAGTCTTATGTAAAGCGTTTTTTGTCTGCTCTGAGTTTTAATATTTCCACCTTGGATTAACCTTTGAAAACTCTTCTTAGAGCAAATTTTCGGAGAATTAAATGACTTTTTTCGCTGTATTTATATCAAAATTTTTCTATGAAAATAAAATATAATTATTTCCGGCTTATACGCACGAATAGTAATATAAAATCTTATATTTACATATTTATTAAAAAGAGCTTGAAGACTATAAATCCGTAAATATATCGATATTTTTAATATTCACGAATTTTCGGCACTGGCTTTTTCAATTGAATTTGATCAAATATAATATAATTTGAACTTCTAAGAAGAGTTGCAAATTCAGAAATTGATATTGCAATATAATTTAGAGCATACCTATTTTACACATCCAAGCTCAGGAAGCTGCTGCAGCAGTCGGAATTTGATTCAAAAGTTTTTTT
>CAUHTR010001979.1:20608-67048 GCA_959609185.1 Schmidtea polychroa | reverse complement strand
TTTTTAAAAGTAGAAGACAAAGACCATGCACGATAAATCAACCCCTTCACCATATTTCTTTTATACTTGAATTCGCAAAACTTTCGGAAGAAGTATACAGACCAGTATCAGTTGGTTTTCTATAAATCTCTGTCTCATAGTGTTTTTAGTATCTTTGAATCAGAAATATTTTTTTGCATAAATTTCACATGATGCAGTAGACAATGTTTTTTTGAAAGCATATTTTTTTCGGTGTCTGGCAGTTTTCCATTGTGCAATTGTTTTCTTTTTTGAGTTGTTTGCCAGAGCTTCTCTCAATTTCCAAGATTTATAGGGTATACGAATCTTAATAATAATAATAATAATAATAATAATAATAATAATAATAATAATAATAATAATAATTGATTGTGATCAAACGAACGAATAAGAATTTTATTTTCCTCCCAAGAGGACAGTGGATCAATTTTGAATAATGTCATTTCGTCCAGTTCGATATCATCAGATAATGCCATCATTGAACATCCTAATGGTCGCCTCTCAGCCGATTGGGAATTGAATTGATCAATATAAACATAGACATAGACAAACGCCATTTTATCCAGTAGCTGTTTCCGTCGAAGCACACGCACGATTTCAAACTTCGACTTACCCAAATGTTTTAATTCGGACAACTGAGAAAATCTGTTGGATAATTCTTCAATTAAATAATTTCTGATTTCCGTTTTGCAAACAAATCGATTTGAAAAATCCGAATTAGCATGATTCAATATTATTTCCTCACGAATACATAATATAATATCGTTGTTTTTATCGACGAACTTATCTGTGAATTTAGAAGACTCGATCCCATGCATAATCATGAAAAATGATGGCAACAACTCTGAAAGTTCCGTGACAATCTATACGATTAATTTACCGGGAATTTTTCCCTTCGCATATCTATCGATTTCATTAAGCCAATCTTTAACATTGTTAAACGAATCTTGATCGGTAACATCAACCACAACAATAATTCCATGAGCTCCTCTATGATTACATTCTTGACAACCAAAACATTCCAAATGATACACAAAACTTCCCGCTCGCATTACCAATTCAAATTTTAAGCAAATCTTTAAACAATTCCACCAAATTTCCAATTTAACACAAATCTAATTTCATAGTCTACCAAGAATGAATCGAATTCACAACTTAAATCCAATTTCAATTTAAATCAATTTAAAATGTCTTCCACAATATCCATTTAAAACCACCAAATTTCTCTATTTAACAATCCAATTAAATCCAGTTTCAAAATCAATAATTTCTAAAACAAACCATTTATAATTAAATATAAAAACCAACCCTTAATTTTTACCAAATTCAATCCATTGCTCGCGTCTGTGTGCGCACACCAACAAGAATCGGTCTAACCAGACCGCGCACACAGACGCGATAGAAAAAAGCCAAATAACTGCCAGTCAGAGACAATCCCCCTCTGACTGGTCGAAACAATAATAATAATAATAATAATAATAATAATAATAATAATCAGCATTTGCAGGACAGTTATTCTCAGGTGTTTTAAAAAAGGAATGGGATTAATAAGATTAAAAGTTAAAGACATAAAATAATTTTAAATTGATGGGAGATTCTTAAATCGACTGAAACCAAAAAAGTAATTAATTAATTAATCAATTAATCAATTAATCTTATTACTAATAAAATAAAAACTTATAAATCATTAGAGAATCCTGTAAAATGAGAGAACATATAACCAATAAACTAAAGAGAGTAAGTGGTCTCAATATTACATGGTTATTTCGATAAACTAGATGACAGCTCTCATTATGGAAAATAATATATGGGTCGGAACCCATCTAGTTAAATATATAACAACACGTAAAATCAAAATTTTCATTTGGGTGATCGGGAAAAATTAGAACTATACTGAGTTAGCGAAAAAGGTTCAGGAGACGAAATTAAAAACAACTTAGTCAAACAAAATTAGCCAAGCCAGATTATGTTTTGAGGGGTGACATTCTTAGGATATTTACCCAGGAGTGACAATAAACCTGTATGAACTAAGTGTATTATCTGTCATTACTTTGCTATTCTTTTATTGTTCGAGTATTATTTATCAAATAATTGAACACGAAGAGCCAGATAATTCCTATAGACATCATATTAATATCCCAAAAATTAAATTATATATTAATTTGAAAATAAAAATATTTTAGTTAAAAATTATTTTAATAAATTATAATTGTGCCAATAATTATGGAAAATATAATATGAATAATTTTTATTCACAAAATATTAAATGAGTTTACATTTCCATAATAATTCATTATATATTTATATTTTATTTTAGATATTTTGCCAATATTTTCACTATGGACATTTTAAATCGAATGGGGCTAAAACGATCCTAAATGATCCGTGAAATTTGTGTTCTCATTTTTACAGAAAAATTCAAAAAATCAATTTTACAATATTTTCAACAAAGCAAATTTTTTGGTTGTTTTTATTATTATTATAGCTATATTATAATTGTTTTTAAAATTCAATTGAATTTATAATTTTTCAAAAATATCAAAAATGGAAAAATACTATTTTTACAGAGCAGCTGTGATAACATCAAAACGAACCTTGAATAATTACGGGAGTCTGCAATAAATACTTTCAGCATGACGACATTTTATTTCCCCATATTTTCTGTCCCTAGATCAATAGATTGCACTCTAGTCACAATATTGACATTTCCCCTATTGAATGTGTTGAAACGGATGCCAAATGTCATAACATTAATAAAATTAATAAATTTACAATAATAATAATAATAATAATAATAATAATAATAATAATAATAATAATAATAATAATAATAATAATAATAATAATAAGCGATGTGATTTCCAGTGTACCGGGGAAAGTATGCAATAGAGTTGAATCAACAATATTGTATACTTACCTGGCGCGAAGAGAAATCTTCGTGTCTCCTGCATAGTACTGATAAGAGCCAAAAGCTCGAAACTAGTCTACTATTGGGATTTGCACTGGGTATCACAAAGCTTGTACTGTTTATTTTATTCAAGTGAGACATCCGACAAAAATATTTTACACCATTACTTTATAAGTTAAAAATGCTAAAGGTAATCGGATGCACGTGTAAACAGTTTCTGTGTATCGACTAATTTTTTAGTCCGCAGAGGTGATTATGATTTTTCATACGCCATGTTTACAAGTTTACAGATTTTTTCTGTGACCAAGCTATTTTGCAAGCGATGTGATTTCCAGTGTACCGGGGAAAGTATGCAATAGAGTTGAATCAACAATATTGTATACTTACCTGGCGCGAAGAGAAATCTTCGTGTTTCCTGCATAGTACTGATGAGAGCCAAAAGCTCGAAACTAGTCTACTATTGGGATTTGCACTGGGTATCACAAAGCTTGTACTGTTTATTTTATTCAAGTGAGACATCCGACAAAATTATTTTACACCATTACTTTATAAGTTAAAAATGCTAAAGGTAATCGGATGCACTTGTAAACAGTTTCTGTGTATCGACTAATTTTTTAGTCCGCAGAGGTAATTATGATTTTTCATACGCCATGTTTACAAGTTTACAGATTTTTTCTGTGACCAAGCTATTTTGCAAGCGATGTGATTTCCAGTGTACCGGGGAAAGTATGCAATAGAGTTGAATCAACAATATTGTATACTTACCTGGCGCGAAGAGAAATCTTCGTGTTTCCTGCATAGTACTGATGAGAGCCAAAAGCTCGAAACTAGTCTACTATTGGGATTTGCACTGGGTATCACAAAGCTTGTACTGTTTATTTTAATAATAATAATAATAATAATAATAATAATAATAATGTATTTATTAAAAAAATTTGACTATGAATCAGTAAAGATATCGATAAATCTCTTGAAAAAGGCAGTGTCGACAATTCATGAATATCAAAAAACATCGATATATTTATTGATTCATAATCAATCTTTTAATAAATACTATGTCAATTGAAAAGAAATCAGTGGTGAAAATTGAAAAAAGTTCTTATAATACAACAATAATAGTAATAATAATAATAATATAATAATAATAAGTAATTAAAATATTAATAATAAATAATTATAGAAAAATAATGTTTAATAATTAAATAAACTTTAATAATAATATTAATTGTTATGTAATACTAAAAAGGGTATTATTGAACGGTTTCTATTTTTAATTAAATGATCTCTTTACGAAAAATGATCTCTTTAATTAATTAAATAATGTCACTAAATAAAGTTAATTTGAACTTTATAAAATATATTTTTGGGTCCTTAAAGTTTTTACATAATATTGTAGAAATGAAAGAATTTTTGGTTTGTAATTTAGCGTCGTAAACCATCAGGTGCATGTGCAAAAAGTGAAATATTTCCCATTTGTATTAATTGTTGATTTATTTCTTTCAGACCAATTTAAATGAATTGATAGTCGAACTCGTTTTTGGAGGTACATACAGCTAAGCAATTTTCGTTAAAAACATTGTCAAAGTCATTTATTTCACAAATAAGTAGTGGAAAATTGTTCCATATTAATTTATATATCCCACCGGTACATTCAGAGCTTGCAATAGGCAATAGTTGTCGAGTTGATATAAACGAACACAAAGATATGTATTATGTTCATAGGCTTATTTGGATGTATGCATTGGTCGCCTTAGTCTATCTTTATATCTTTATCTTGTACATCTAATTCGTCAGGATTTCTGTTGACAAAGCTGAATAAAATTGATGTATTCAATAATTATTTTGTAGAAGACAACTTAATTTATTATTGGAACAAAGTCAGGCCCGATTTTAAGAGTAGGCAACATCAGCGACACTTTTCGCACTTTTCGAAGACGGAATTTTCTAATTTTTTTGTCAATTCCAACAAGAAAAATAAAATGTTTTTTTTGGGTTGGGGTCGAAATCTTGAAAATAAATCTTGACCTACCTTCACCCTTTTTTCTTCAATTTAAAAATTACAAGATTTTTTATTTTTGCGGCGGCATATTTGGATCTCGCCTACACACAGAAAACTCCTAGAACCAGTACTGGACAAAGTAATTAATTATGAGAACCAAAAAAAGCATCTTCAAAACAAAATCATTAACAACTAATTAAATTACCACCTAGTAATTTTAATTCTCATTTAATTTATTTAGGAGATTTTAATTTTAATTTTAGGAGTTCATTTAATTAATACCCATACTAAAATAATAAGTATTGGAAAATGTTTATTTTAAAAAGTATCTTCTTTTATTTAATTTATTTAAAAACATCCATTTTTTAATTTGGCGATTTATAAATTAATTATAACAATTACGTAATATTTGCATTACAATATTTATCTATTACTTATAATACAGAATTTAATATAATAATTAATTATTACAATTAAAAATTATTAAATTAAAAATTTATATTTATTTATTTTAAATATTATCTTTAAAATAATATCCTTAATAATAATAATAACAACAATAATAATAATGATTAAATAAATCTATAACAATAATTATTAGAAGTTATAATATTTAATTCTTCACTCATAAACAGGGCTGGATTTAGATGAAGATAAGCTACATGATAGATAATAAAATACATCAATACTGTGATATACATCAATATATTAAATGAAATATGTAGTGATTAGTTCCAACCTTTATACAAAATGTGGTAAGGATAATAAATAAAAAAATCAAGAACATTTATTTAGAAATTTATTCTCAACCCCATATCTAGTACATATAACAATAATTAAGCAAACACAACAAACAACAGTTACAAAGTAACAAAATTCAAATAATGAAAACCTTAGACTAGAAAAAGAAAATACACAATAAAAATTATATTTTCTATCAAATTTAATTAAATATATTCAATACATTAAAGATTAAACCAAATTCAATTCAGATAATTTTATTTCATAATAATTCGCATCTAAAGTTTAAGTATGCATTATTATAAATTTTAATTTTGCTAACAATTTGAATATAAGCTCCTCTTGATCTTGAGACCCTAGGCTGAAGACTAGATAGTCTATAGGAAAATACGCCCTGCTCATAAATCAAGAGTTTCCACCCAATCAGAGGTGTGACTAGGGTATGGTGCCATTGGCGCCTACTGAAGGGGGTGCAAAAAAGCGCCTAACATATAAATACGCAAATGAAAATAAAAAAATGTTTTAATAGATATAAATATGTGTATTAAAAAACCGCGCAGGAAAAAGCACGTATTCGATTTTCATTTGTTTGTACATGTTCTCTATGCCTCTAACTCTCTTTCTCTCTACAAATGTGATTTTGTATTTGAAAAAAAGAAATGCAGAATAGTAGCTTGTGTTGTGTTCTGTGCTAAAGCCGTTCGGATTACGGGGAATCCCCGTCACGTAACACGTGCATCGGTATTCTAACGTAGGTACGATAAACGAGAATCGGTCTCTTTGCATTCTGTTGCTCAATTCAAAAAATTCGTTCGCATTTGATTTTCGTTTATACCTAGTTGTAGAGGGTGCCTTTTCCCGTTTATTTCTGTTCCCGGGAAACGGGAATTTTAAAAAGAATTTCCCGGGAATATCGGGAACAGAAAAAACTCGTGAAAATTCATTCTGGAGAAAAGTTATAACTTTAATATAACAAATTCATGTTTTTAACTAAAGTTTTAAAATAATATTCTATTCAATAAATAAATACATATTAATTGTATATTTTTAAATTCATTGGTTTAAAAAATAAGTTTTTAAAAAACAAAGACAATCAAGCGAGTAATTGCTTAACGAAGTTCTTTTTTTGTACAAAAATTTGACGACGCCGAGAACACCCTTTCACTTTCAACCGAGTTGGGCTGTATCGTCATTAATGCATCCAACCTGTAAATCTTTCTTCACACCTTTTAGTTTTTAATGCTACATTTATGGCACCATTTAGAACTAAACCAGTGGTGTCCAACCGAAATGGGTTACTGGGCCAAAATAAAAAATAAAAATATAATGTGGGCCGCACGTATTAATTTATTATAAAAAATTTATACAAACTAAATTATGTTTTACATATACATACATATTACTTAATGTGAAACTTGTTTTTCAATTTTTTCAGATAATTTTTTTATGTCCACAGGTATTTTCGAAGTTGCACATCGTAATTGGTTTTTTAAATTTTCATCAGTTAATCTATTACGACATTTACATTTAACAATCTTTAATTTTGAAAAAAAAGATTCGCAAAGATACGTGGTCCCCATTGCAGCTGTAACGCTTATCGCTAGTTTTCTTAGATTAGGAAATTTATCATTGCATATGTATTTTTTATAAAACTGAACTTTATCATTGGCTTCAAACATATATTTTAATTCAGAAGATGACTGGAGATCTATTAACTCCATTTGCAAATTTGTTGGAGCTGATTCCACAACAATGTCAAATGGACATAGGAAAATATTAAATATATTCTCATATTTCTTTAAATATGAAAATCTCTCCTGAAATTCTTGTAGTAAATTGGTAATTTCTTGTGCATATTTAGAAAATTCTTTTTTGTCACAATTAAATATATGTAATAATGTAAAGTGGACAGAATCTTTTGATTTTAATTGACTTTCATAAAGTTTCAGTTTTGTTATGAATGCTTTTATATTTCCATAACAGTCTGTGATCAATTTGTTTTCACCTTGAAGCTGCCTATTCAGTTCGTTTAATTTCATAGTAATATCTGTAAGGAAACATAAATCCAAAAGCCACTGCTCATCATATAATTCAGGAACATTTTGGTCATTTTCATTCATAAAAATTCCAATCTCTTCTCTCAAATTCCAAAATCTTTCTAAACATTTCCCACGACTTAACCAGCGAATTTTCGCATAAAAAAGCAAATCACTGTACTCAGATTCTAGTTCGTGAAGGTAATCTTGAAACTGACGATGTTTCAAGGAATTATTTTTTATTGCGTTAACTGTTTTAATAACGACTGATATCACATGGTTCATATCAAATACTTGCGCACATAAATTCTTTTCTGTTAAAACTAAAAAAAAATCTTAAAAGTAACTGTTTTTTTGTATAAAAAAATAAATAAATACACATTAAAAAAAATTTTGAACGCACATGTGATATTTTACTACAATAAAAATTTATATTTGATATTTCAATACAATAAATAATTATACAAAACGGGCCGCAGGTTGGACATAGCTGAACTAAACAGTTTTGAGCTGCAGATGAATCTTCCTCACAAAGTATATCGTTATCAACACCAGCGCATTGATTCTCTTTTTCGAATAACCGTATAAATATTTTGTTAGCACAGTGAATAATTGTAGCCATTGATGAGGAAGGCAAGTCCAGTCTAGATTGTAAATCTAGTGTTTGAAGATACTTAATCAAAGTTACAAGATGTTGATTTCTCCGTTCTGTAATACGAATTATTAGAACGTCCAACAACTCTTTTGAGATATTATTGTTGTTTCCACGCAAATAATCAAATAAAAATTTCAAAACTGCATCGGCTGTTACAAGATTTGCATCCCGTCTACTTAATGCTTCAATAGCTAATTTGACGGGCTACAGTACGCTGTAAACATTCGACAATATTGAAATGCTATTTTCATTCAGTAAAGTAGATGAACCTAATACATTCAATGCCTTCCGAACTGAGCCAATAATTTTTAAAAATCTTTGTGTCATGGTGACAATGCTGTTTCATCTTGTCTTACAATCTAAAAACAAACTCAGTTTTATCCAATGCTTTTCTTTGACATGTTCTTGAAGTATGGAATTTCGTTTTGGTGATCTTTTAAAAAATTTTACATTATTTCTTACCATTTGTAATGCCTTAATAATATCATCACGTTTACGATTTTGGATTCTAGCATCATTTGGTTCAACATCACCATCAGAGGCAGAAAGTTCATCTGAAATCGAGCTATATTTATTTTCACTGGTATCACTTTGATCATTTTCCGCTTTTTTATAAATTACATCAATAACAGCTAAATGTATGCCATGATTATAACATAACTGGTGAATATATTCGAATAATATTCCAAATCTTACCATGACGGCAGCACCATCTGTGGCCGACGCGACTACATCAGATAAATAGATACCAAAATCTAGTAGCTTTGAATTCACCAATTCGTCTGTTTTTCAGATGTACAACTTCCTTCAATTGCCACAAATCCTAAGTTTATATATTAGTATCAAAATGAACATTTATATTGAGGTAGCGCCGGTTTCGTAAACTAGTCCAATCAACTAATGTAAGACTGAATTTACCACAAAGATCTTTATGTGATTGAATTTTTGCTACCACCCCACTTTTTGCAGACTTATAAAAGTCATGAATTAATTTCATTACTTTAGTTTTATCCTTTGGTAAAATATATTGCCGATCATTAAGTGATTGGCGAATAAATTCGCTTTTGCAAATTCCATGGATTGAAAATCCATCAACAGCCGCAAGTCGTGCCACAATTTCTGCCATTGATTGCTTTCTAGTAAAGAATGTGATATTTTGTGAGGTTAGTTCTTAGATATTGTTGAAAGTTTTCCTACGTTGCTTGAACCAGCATCTTGATTGTCAACTGAATCTCGTTTCAACAGATTAATTTTATGAACATCTTGCAAATGTCTTATTAAACCACTAGTTGAGGATCCTTTGCAGCTTAACCATTTATTTCTATATTTCAAACATTTAGCTCTTTCACCTCATTTTTCTTTTGTAAAATATTTCCACACAGAATCCGCCATCGGGAATATTTTATATTTATTTTGATCTACAAATAGAATAACAGAAAAACTGTTATTTAAAGTTTTAAGAAAATATTTTACAAATTAAAATATTGAATATAAATAAATATATAAACAATTACATTACGTATTCGTTGCTTGTTAATTATGATTTTTTCGTAATGATGTTAACATATAATTAGTAGAATTTATTTTAAAATAGATTTTTTAATAAAATTTGTATATACATATATTTATAAATATTGTATTGAGATAAAAATACTAAAATCTTATATATAGCAGTTTTATGTGTTGATAATTTAAAAAATTATTGCTAGGATTTTGGAACAAGATATTAATTCGTATTGACCGCGTTCAAAAGAGGTACGCAGGACCCAAAAAATGAACTTTCATGAAACAGCTTTATATTTAAAAGCTCTCCAAAATTATTTTCATGATGAAAGAGAAGTGTTAGTTAGTGACTCACTGAAAGAAGAAATTTCGAATTTCCAATGAAATGGACATTGAATTTGAAAGACGACACAGAAGAAAGAAATAATGGATGACGAAACATCAGAGAGATGCTGGTTTATCAGCTAAAGAAGAAATGGAAAGAGTTATGAAGGGACTGTTGACCGTCTATTCAATGAATTAAAAAGTAGAAGCGTTCATTTACAAGAAATTGATGAAGCCTAAAATTGTGATGTGGATGGGCAAGAATTTTATGAAGAAATTTTGGATTTTAGAACGCTGCTAACAAGCCGTACCGAAAAAATATCAAGCCCCGAACAATTACTTAATTTTATAGTTCAGTATGGAGATGAAAACGTTTTTCCCAATATGCGTATAGCATTGCAAATATTGCTGACAATCACGGTTTCTATTGCCAACACAAAAAGTGCTGTGGGAGATGAACAGATACAATCGGGAAAACATATAGCAATTGCAAAATTTACTAAGATCTTAACTATATTGAAAATGTTATCGTTTCTCACAATTTTCTGAAGAAGATGTAGAAAAAATGAAGCTGGAATTGGAAAGGCAAATGCGTATTGTTGCGAAATCTCAAGAATCAGCGAAAACATAGCAGAAAGTGCTAAGCAGTTTCTATAGGCTATTAACTTTCTAAGTTTGATAAGATTGGATTATAACTAAAAAAATAATATTTCCTTTATTATTCACGGCGGGACCCTTCTCACAGTTAATATAATCAATTAATTCATGTTGAAAACTGAAAAATAAATTTATGAAAAATTATTTAAATATATCAAACCTCTATGTTTATGGAACTATTTTTTGCAGGCTAGTCCTTGTCTTGAGAAGGAGGTTGTATATTTACATTCGAACTTTTATGGACTTTTCAGTTAATTATTTACAGCAAGAAAGAACTTGAGCATTAATTACAAAAAAGTCATATTTAACGTTAAAAAAGAATTTAATTTAAAAATAATTTATAATTAAACGTTAATCAAGTGTGTTACAAAATTGAATAATTATAGAGCTCTTTATTTATTTCCTGCAAGTCTGCAAATGAAAGGGTAAATGTGAGTCTTACGGTGCTTCATGGACATTTCTACGATCTAATTAACACAAATCTAAAACTGCATTCTGTCATTTGTAAATTTCTTTTAATAAATTAAACTAAAAAAATGTCGCAAGCCTATCCAGACGAATTTATAATCATTTTTAAAAAAGGGTTTGATTGTGATTTATTTCTTTTTCATTTATTTATAATATAGGAATTTAATTAATTATTATACATATATATCTCATACAACCCCATATATGTCTTTCTAAGAAAGGCAGCCTTAGAATATTTTTGACACCATACAAAATGTTTTTCTGTAGAAAATAAAGGTTTAAAAACAAATACATAACGAATATATTATTACAAAAATAAAAATTAATTAATCAATTAAAATTATTGTTGATAATCCGAATAAGGTAGACGCAGTGACGGTCTATTCTGTTCAAAGAAAACATCGTCTCTATAAGTAATCGTATCATTAAATTACCTAATTAATAATTATCGTGAATGTTTTGATGCGAGTGTGTATGTTATTGTATGCGTGAAACATGATTCATATATCATGTTCATTATTACAGAATAGTCTTCGACCCTAAAGAGATAAATACTTAAACTATTATGTCATAAGATAGATTTTAGAATATACCAGACTGTGAATTATATAACCATATGTACAAAGTTTTAGCATGTTAAAATATGAATTTAAGAGCCTGCTGTTTGGAAGATAAGAGACTAATTTAGAGCGGTAATTAACTACTAAAATAAAGGCATTTAGACAATAATTGGCTTATCTTCCATAGGTTGATCAGTAAAAGAATAAAGAAAAAATATCGAGATAAAATATCAAGAAACGTTGAGTAAACTGCGGCTTATATTATAATATAATATATACAGACAAATTTTGCAAATTAAAACAATTAATGAAATATCCAGTCCACATTTCTTGAGATTGTGGCTCACTGAAATTTTTCATTCAAAAAAAGCCAATAAAATTTTAATTTATTAATTGGTTTTAATTAATTAACGATCAAACTAATTTAGCTTTATCGATTTTCAGTCTATGTGAAAGTTGGCAGAATTAAAACAAATATTAATTAATCAGACGAAAAATATTGATTAGAAAATGAGCAAAACTGTCATTCATAATTTTCCCATTTCAAAGAGATTATTTGATTTTTATGTTTAGTTTTTTATTTTGAAAAATTCAAAACTTCATCTTATCAAAAAATTCCTTCTGTTCAGATATGAAAATAATTTAATAATATTATTTGTTTTATGACGATGAGGCATGGGGAAATTTATTACAATTGCTTTATTGATTTTTCTTCCAATTTTTATTTATGACTCTGTAATATTAGGCGGGAAATTTGTGACAAAATTTATTTTAATTTAGTCTCAAGGCTTTTAAAAATTTTCTTAAATATTTTCCATCATAAAATATGCAATATATATAAAATTAGGAATAAATTAAATAATGATAAAATTAACAAAAAAAAATTACAGAAAAATTAAAAATATTCAATTAATATTAATAAAAAAATTTATCAGCTAAAAAATATTCAGTATAAGTTGAAAATAATAAAACGAAATAATTTATGAAAAGAAATAATAAACAAAATAAAATATTCAGTCATAATTTATATAAAAGAAAATATTAAGCAATAAACAATAAAAATTACTCAATAAAAAATCAAATGAAAGTTTTAAAGAATTCAATGCAATGTCTAATGACAGACTAATTTCTAGCTTATTTGGCTTTCACTGTTACTATTAAGATTCTCATCCGTTACAACATTAATATCTGGTTCTAAATCACCAAATAATTCCATAAATTTTATTCAATAAATTTTACACTCAAAATCTTGTCTTTCTTAATTTTGTTATTTAAACAAATTTCAATTTTTCTTCTAAAATATTTTACGATAAAATTATTTTTTAAGAATGCTAAATTTCAGTCGTCTTTTTAAAATATTTTTCAATAAAAATATTTTTAAAATTTAACAAAATTTCTAATTAAATCTTTAAGAATCTTTCAACTTCCTCATAGTTACTGTTATAGGGTTCGGACGTATTTCTATAAGGCTCGAACGTATGTCTTTAGATATTTATGTAACGTGTGATGATATGTAAGAGGCTTGATGAACCCGATAGAGTCACCGATAAAAATTGTGGCGGGACAATCGGGGTGCGTGTATGTAGTTAACAAATGTCCTCGCACGAATGTTTACTAAAAAATTAATAATACACAGCTTAATCAACAAACGCTTTATTAATTAATAAATAATGTGCAACCTGTATAAATTCGAATATTGTTGGTGCAACCAAGCTGGAATGACTAGATAGCTGGTAATTAAGTTTTGGGGAGTTTGTTATATCCTGGTAGATAATGCTAAATAGAATATCCAAAAGGTAAGATATTATATAACAATTGTCCAGTTAAATATCAGGATTCTATAGCTTTGAGAGTTATTAATCTGTAGAATATTTTTCGGTTGAATATCAGGATTTGTGTCTTTAAATGTTATTAATTTGGCGAATATTATTCTGGTTGAATATCAGGATTTGTAGCTTTAAAAGTTATTAATTCGCATATTGATTTGCTGATTTTTATTAGTTTTCGTTAATGTTTCTATATAGTTTTTTAAAACATTTCATTTCATGCTGTTGGGACACAGAAATGGGAATAAAAACAAAACCTAATTTAGGAACAGTTTTGACTCATAAAAATGATAAAATGTGGCATTTTACTACAGTTGCCATGTAAGAAACTCAATTCCACTCGGGGTCGAGCCAAACGCCTGTGAACAGAGACCAGAATCTGACCATTCTACTACCAGAAGCGCACCAAATATTAGAAATATTTGGTATACAGACCTTAGAAAATGTGTTTAGATACATTTAATATCTAACAAATTAGGTGTATGAACAACTCCTGTCACATTACTCTGTCATATTTGTTTGAATAATATTGAAAACGCACATTTGTAAAACGAGCAATATCAATAAAATATTAATTAGAACTTTCATTATTTCATTTCCAGATGTTACTATACTCCATCAATAGAGTTGCAAACCACTCACTAATGTAAGATTCTTTTTGAGAAGCGATTCTGATTTCCTTGGTACTTCGGCATTTTTTTACTATTTTTTTAAATATTTGAAAAAAGAGCATTAAGCATTTTTTGAAATTTCTAATTTATTGTTAATTTTTATTGGCAACCGCTGCAAATAGTTTGTAAGCCTTAACTTATTGAGAGGGTTACCAAAAATTACTCGGATGATATTTGGGTGTATAAATTTTTGTCATGAATTCTCCTTGCTTATTATTTTTATTCTCCCTCCTTACCGCATTTGCATAACTGCTTATCAGTATTTCTTTAGTATTTCTATTCTCGGATATTGAGTATGTTGATAAAGTTTTAAAATAATGAAAAAATCTTTAAGAAAAGGCCCTGCAAAAATGTGGTTTGGGATAGAATTGTTTGCAAGGTAGAATATGATGGAAAAGGGTTTATTTAGAAAAGAAATGCACCGAAATATTAATTAATACGAAACCAACAAATAATCCAATTTTTAATTTTGAAAATGGATCAGTGATAATGAGGATCACGAGGAAAGATTTTACTTATCTGGTTTTGTCAAAAATCATACCAAAAGGCACGAAATGCACAAAGATGCGCAGAAAATCACTAATTAATTAATTAAGTAATTAAGAAAACCTAAGTTTGATAAACAACGAGAAGAGGAAACAACGGAAAATTTGGAAAATTCGGAGACCAATATCGTGACAACAGGATTAATGTTAACAAATAAAATAGGAATCGTTCGAAAGCCGCATAGGAAAATAATTGATATGCGAGGAAGTCTTAAAGAAAGTGTTGTCTATGGATTGTGAATCATTTGAAACTTGGTCCTATAGTAATTAATCAAAAGAATTGTTTTACAATATAAAGAAAGTCAAAATCGCAAGAAGTTAGTGTTTTGTCTAAGAAAGTAAAAGTAGAAACTAAGAATAGGATTAAAGGAGTGAATGCAAAAAGGGAATAATATAACAAATAATATGAAACTTTAAGAATTTAGTAAGATAAAAAAGATATTAAATCAGTCTTGGATGAGTCGAAATTCAACTAAAGATGATAATTGCTAAAGCCAACTTTTTTGTTTTTAATTTGTCCACGAATTGTCTTAAGCTGACTTCCATGAAACCTCAACTTCATCTTTCAATAAGATATCAAAAACACTTATTACACTATGACTTTCGATTTCCAGCCATTCTGTTATATCCTTCACCCTTTTTTGTCTTCTACTATGTTTTGACCATTACGTTTCCATATAATAAAATCAAACAAGCCAAATACCTATTTTGATAAAGATTTCAAAACCTCATTTTTTGTTTTGAGTTATTGAATCAATATTTAAAGCGTCGAAGTGTAAAAAGTGCTTTTGATATCTTTTTGAAAGATGAAGTTAAGGTTTCATGGAAGTTGGCTAAAGACAAAACAAAAAACCTTATTTAAGTTCACTTGACTCATAACTCACTCCATTTCTCCACTACCTTATTTTCTAACTAAAGTATTCTAAGCATAATAGAAAATCTTCAGCTTCAACGTGACTATATCTTGACTATATATTATTACATTTGGTTAAATGAAGAATGCGAATAAAAATAAATAAAATATCTTTTGAAAAATTAAAATTAATCTACATACCTATTAAATATAAATGTTTGTAAGACTATAGATGAAAACAGTATATGACGTACACGATATTTCGGCAAAGCTTTTATCAAGTGTGTTTTTATTAAAAAGGCTGTGCCGAAATATTGTGTGCCTTATATATTGTTTTGATCTATAGTTTTACAAGTATAAACATGAAAATTATTGAATTAAAAAAATGAAACCAAAAGATAAACATGATACATATTGAAATCTATAAAATAATTGTAATTTATTAATTATTGTAATTAATTTTCTCCTAATGCGGTAAATGTAAAATATTCATTTAATTTTAAATAAAAAATCCAAACTACAATAAGTGATTTTATCAATAAAAAAACGAAAAATTACATTTAACTACCATGTCTCCGAGTATCGATAATTTTAATAAATGTGTGCACTATCAGATAGATGTACGCATACTTATTAGAGAGATCCAATCAGAACCACGAGGCAAATGTAAAATACATCCAATTCTCTTTTTTTAAATCTCGCCCTTGCTTGCTTTTCTATTTTTCTATTTTATCTTGTTTTCATTTTCGAGATATAAGCAAGCTAAAATGCATTTATATTTTGTATTTTATTGTGTTTCGCAAAGAATTTTTAACTATTGGGAAAATTTTACCCAAAACAGTCTGAAAACAAATTAACTTTTTCTCTTCACTCAAAATTTATTCCGTTAGTTGCCTTCTGTCAGTGAAAACTTTAAATAAAGTTTTGATCAAATTAGCATTCATTTTTAAATCAAAGTAAATTGTCTTATTTGTAATGAAAGGTCTGAAAGAAAATTTATTGAAAACAAATCCAAAAAGATTTATCAAAAAGCCTCAACGATGCAAAAAACCATAAAAATAAATGACCACTGGAGCATTAATATTTCATGCGAAAGCCCAAATGAAAATAAACAGCTCCTGGAATATGGGAGCAATTTCATTCGACAAATTTCCTGAATAAATTTCAACTTTTCACTTGAATGCGCATGAGAATGAATCGAATAAAATTATCTACAAATATAAAAACAATAACAATAAAAGTTAGGATAGAGATGATAAAATTTTATCACCTTCATTTTAACCACCGGAGGCACATAACCGATTTTCACTGGGAGAACTTTGCAAT
Organism: Schmidtea polychroa; assembly: GCA_959609185.1. Taxonomy (NCBI): domain Eukaryota; kingdom Metazoa; phylum Platyhelminthes; order Tricladida; family Dugesiidae; genus Schmidtea; species Schmidtea polychroa. The sequence goes on along the minus strand of CAUHTR010001979.1, from coordinate 49,958 downwards.
TGAATTTTTCAGTTATTTCCCCCCAAAAATAAGGTGTCAAAAATTGACTGGGAAAGATGAATAATTAATAAAAAATTAGGATAATTTTTTATTTGTTGAGAATCAATCAATCTTTTAGTAAAGCTGTCAATGGTAGATTGGTGGTGATGAAAATATTGAAAATAGTTTCCAATATGAAATATAGAGATATGGATCATTTACAAATGTATCATTTTTTACCTTTTCCCCCAAATAGACTTTTTCCTTTCTCATCGACGGACAAGGTCTCAAAAAATAAAAAATGTTACTCATCATGTATACATTGAAAATTCACTATTAAAATTCTCAATAAAAGATTAATTTTCAATTAATATTTCTAAATAATCTACTTTCGGCAAGAAATTTAAAATGTCACCTTTGAATAGTTTTCTCTTTTTCGATATTGCATTTATTTTCATTATGACAAAATATCAAAAATTAATTTACTGTCATACAAATTTCCGGCTTTGTTAGGCTTGTTACATAAAAAATAAATTCCAGATTTGAAGTTTATTAACAAGCTTTGTTTATTTTCTCATAAAATTATTAGATGTAAAAGTATTTAAATTAAAATTTTCTGAATTTAAATATAAAATTGATTTTAATATTTTTTAATGTAACGTTTTTATCAGCGCATAATAGAATTGACAAATAGTTATGAAATTGTAGTCTCAGTTTATGTACAACAATCATTATAATAATTATTATTATAATTATAATTATATTTATAATTATAGTTATAATTATAATTATAATTATTATTATTATTATTATTATTATTATTATTATTATTATTATTATTATTATTATTATTATTATTATTATTATTATTATTATTATTATTATTATTATTATTATTATTATTATTATTATTATTATTATTATTATTATTATTATTATTATTATTATTATTATTATTGGTATTTGTTTTATTTAATAAAACAAAATATTAAGAAGATATATAATCTGTTTTAACGAAATCTTATTGAGGCACAAGGAGTATAAATTTACTTGTCTAAAAATTTTTAAAATTTAAAATATTAATATAGATAAATTTTGTATATCATTTATTTGTTTAAATGGAGCTTTATTTTGAAAAAATGTGGAAAATAATTCCCCAAAATTCAAAAAACCTTTCATAAAATCTGCTGTTAATTATGAAAAATATAATTGAAATCAATTTGCACTGGAATCCATTTTCATGAAAATTGATTTAAAATTATATATAATTTCTAAAAAAAAACTTTATCTATCGGGAAATAATAAATTTTATCGAATTGATTAATTTTCTTCTGGTGAAATTCCATGAAAATCATAATGAAAGAATTTCAAATGCAAAAATGAGCATCTGGATGAATTCATATTTAATGGAAGCAAATTCAAGCACTCCTCATTGACAAGTTGCATGACGTGACTGTTAGAAGAGTAGTTGAGAATGGGAGGGGTGATTATTTCCCAATGTTAATATTTGCAATGTTTCATGATAATTATTATCATTCATTTAGTATCATTGAATATTTTCAACTTTTATTTACAATAACATTTATTTTAGTATCAGGTTAGTATTAGAAATGTTGTTTGAATTAGTGACTTTTAACTTTTGAGTCTTCACTTCTCTTGGTTATATAATGTCATACACATATTTGGGATTATGATCCATATGTTGGGTTATTATTATTGATAAGTAACAATATGATCAAGAATACTTTTATTCTCTGTACACTTCAAAAAGAAAATAAGGTAAGTATTTCCAAAGGAAAACCACCTTTTCTAATACACTTCAAATTGATTCGATTCACTAACTCTAATTCCACTCTTTTCTTTTCAACTATTCTTTGAATAATTCTATCCCAAAATTTATGTTTGACCAACTGGCAACTAGATTCCAGTGTTCCAAGGTTTTATACAAGTTTCTCTCTCTCTCTCTCTCTTCTCTCTCTCTCTCTCTTAAAACAAAATAATTAAATTAGGCAAACAACATCTCTCAAGTCAAAACAATTAAGCAAGTGACTTCAGCTAATTTGATATTAAGAAAACCTAATCCTATTATTGATTTTTGAGAAAAGACTAATCTTATTATTTTTCTCTTTTATCTCTCTGGGTTTCGGCATGTCAGTCAAATTTATTTATTTTTCTAAATTAATTTCCTTTTATTGATTATCGATTTTCTGGGAATCCTCACTGATTTTTATATTATTGTATTCGTATTTGTATCACCATTTTCCATCCACAGATACCTGTTTACTCCTAAATTTGTAAATTTGTAAATTAGTTAATTTTTCCAATTTTTATTAAATTTTGGTACTTTAATAATTTTGAACTCCCAAAATTGTTATTAAATATGAATTTATATGCCATATTAATAGACAATAAATATTTTGCAGGAGAAATTTCTGCGATATTTCTATATTTCGCCGTATACACCGATTGCTTTTTTCTATGACCATTATTACTGAACTTCTTTCTTTCTGTAAGCACCAAAATGCTTTCTATCTTGCGATACTATTTTATTGCAGGTTTACGAGCTATTTATTATGAGGTCTCTCTTCATGAACTAAACTTCTTTTCAAAAATCTTGATAACTATCTGACTTTTCGAACAAAAGAATCTGAAATAATTACAGATGAAATTACCTGGACAACTATTAGATCCATTGTATGGAGCAAGCCTTGTTTAAATGTAATGATAGGTACCAATATAATCAAAGGTGTATCCATATTTCCGTAAGTGAATCAAGGTTTATGTTAGTTGCGTTGAATATTACCAGTTTATTTTGTGACCAAACCTTATATTGTGTCAAAAGAGTCATTTTTTACAGAAAATTTGTACATTTTAATATATAGTTTTAATATAATACCCCTGCTATAAAATTCTTCGTTTTGAAAAGTATACAGAAGATTGATTTACTGTTATTTTTGCATAGGTACCTGCAACTCATAAAACCTTTAGTTCTCATAACTAAACCAAGATTTGTGTAAGTTTGTATTAGGAAACATTTAGGAGGAAACAAACGAGAATCATTCCTCAGTATTTCCCAATATTTTTTAAATTTGGAAATCACACTATCCATTTATTGCAGATCGCTCGCTTTGACGCGGATTCTCAACTTTTGCCAGGGAGCTTGTAATTCTTAGATTTTAATTAAGGGAAAACAGTTTCTTGGTATCTATAAAGAAGGTTTAACCATAAGAATTAAGTAGTTCAATTTCTCACATGCTTTCTAATTATATGTAAATATGAAGAGTGAGGATAATTTATGGTGTAATGCGTATTTGAGACGTAGATTTCATGAAAAATGTGATTATTATTATTATTTATTATACTAATAGTTGCACATATAAAAAGTTGCAGAAATACAGAAATAAAAATTATTAGTGTTGCTTTAGTTTTCAGTAAATACAAATTCTATTTTTTGACCTGGTTTAATTTAAATAAGACCATTTTTGGTTGGCAAACAACTATATTCTGGCAGTTATCAATTGCCACTTAACAACCAAGTGCGTTGTATGCTTTGTACACACTCTCAGTCCAAACTCAATTCAAACCGTTACGCATTAGTTATGCTACTTACATTTATTAAGGCAATAGTTATCATTCATTACCATTAGATGTGTTGCTAACTTGTGTGTAATTAACATTCTTTGTTTTATACCCTTTTAGATATAAATAAATTTTTACAAGGAAAGGATTCATCTTCAAATAAAGATGATAAAGAACCTACACAATTGTGAAAAATCAAAAAAGATTGAAAAGAAAATTCAAAGATTAAGTTCAATATGAATTTTCTTAGTGTAGTTACGAAACAGCTCCAAAACCATAGTGCATTATTTGCGGAGAACAGCTATCAAAAGAAACAGTGGTCCTCAGTAAACTAATTCGCTATCTAAATTCAAACCATCCAAATTGCACATAAAAAGACCAGATTTACTTCCAGAGGTTCTTAGAAAAAATCAAGAGCAGAAAATAATTATGAAATCAGTTGTTAATGGTTTTTCAAAAGGATTTATAGGCTAGCTTCCATGTTGCTAAATTAATTGCCGGTCAAAAATAACCACATGCTTTTGGAAAAAAATTATATTACTCATTACGAATATAATTACCGAATTTTGGAAATTATAACCAGAATCGAAGTATCCTGAATTGAAAAAGGCTGGTTGTCGAATTATTTCGATATTCAGAACAACGTACTTATGTGAATCATTTTATTCCACCCTAAAATTTGTGAAATCTAAACACCGATCATGCTTAACTAACCAGCAATTATTGAGAAGTGCTGTCACCAAATTTTAAAGAATTATCAAAAGAAATAAAATAAACATGTTTTGTACTATTATTTATATGTTTTCTAAAAATGTAATTCTTATAAAAAAATATTTATTACTTTTTTGAATATCTTTTGAATACGTATATTTTTTGCGGCTCGCGAAACATTTTGAATTTCGAAAAATGGCTCAAGCTATCGAGGAGCTTGGCCACCCCTACTTTATACTGAAGTTCGTTGGGTATCCAGAAACAAAGTTTTGGCTAGATCGTTTAAGCTTTGCTATGAAGTGAGTGAGGTTTTTTTAGATCAACATATTCCCGAACTATCACAGCTTGTCAATGATGACTACTGAATATATTCGAGCATCTCAATAAACGTAATAAAAATGTAAGGTCGAAATGAAAATATATTGACTTGCTGCGACAAATTCCAGGGGTTCAAAAAAACTCAAACTTTGGAAAAAAGAGCTGCAAAACAAAAGTTTAGACATGTACTATTAATGCGGACCAATATGATTGAATTCGAAATCCTTTTGCAATCAATGCAAGAAATTTTACAGAAGCACTCTTTACAAATTTGAGAGGAATTTATAAAATTGAGTAATGATGGGATCGTTGAAACTTTACTTCACCGAAGCTCCACGAGTTGTTTTTTGGATATCCATTAAAAAAGAATATCCTCGCATCTCCAATAGCGTCATTCTAATACTACTTTCATTTTCGACAAAATCTTATTGTGAGCAAAGTTTTTCAACTCTGGTATAGATCAATAACTGATAAACGATCATGCCTAAATAATCTTGACCAAAAACTTTGGGTTACGCTGTCAAATATTGATAGCATGATTGCACAGATGGTAAATCCAATAGATGGTCATACCTTGATAGCTATTTCTAAGATTAAACATTTATAAGGAAAGCAGTACCCAGATTTCTGTATCTACAAAAAGCAAAAAATTTAAATTCTAATACTAAAATCTTGATCAAATTCAAAATTTTGAAAAATACATTAATAATACACTTTTCAAATAAGTTTCCATTAATAATTTGTGTATTCAACAATTTTTGAGGCTTACAATTTTATCTATGAAATTTATATATATGTATATATATATTATAAAATTAAAACTTATTTAAATTATTTTTAATTAAGTTAAATCAAATTTTATTATAATAATTATAACAATAATAATTAAGAATAAAATTTATAAATAATTATAATGTACTATTTACAATAATAAGTAACAAATAATAGTAACATCAAATAGTGGTGATAATAAACTTACAGCTGCAATCTTAATCGAGAAATCGTAATGAAAGTCAAAAAGGATATAATCAAGACACCGTCAGAGGATTAGCACTGAAGTATTCAATAACTCATGGTTAAACCTACTGCGTTCGAGAATAAATTAAACAAATAATAGGATGCATGTGACACAATTACATCTCTTAATACAAATAATAATGGAAGTCTTATATTATTTAGGAAGCACTCCAAGAAATAAATAATCTCCTCAAAATGACGGTGAATTCATTTAAACCAACTGTTTAAGAGTATTTAAAGTAATTACATTTTAATTTGGTTTGCGATGAATTCCCAGTAATAGAGACTTTAATTATCAGAATTAAAAATTTTAATTGCCCTCTCTAACTCGAATTTGAAATTACACTCATTAAAACGACGTTAGGAGCTTTGGGAAATAAACGTTTTCAATTCTATTGAAATGGTGATTGATACAGAAATAATTTACAAATAAATTTATATATTTCACATGCTTCCTCTTTAAAATAATGCAGATTCTATTTAGAGAAAGTTATTAAATTTCATCATTCATTTAACTGGTTAAAGGTTTTCAAAATATTTGCCTTTTTCTTCATTTTGCCACCGATAAAATATCAATATTTTGTTTTATATTTAACATTAATTTTTGTCTCATATTTTTATATCGCGTTGCATTTGATAAAAACCACCTATAATATAAAAAAAATCAATAAGTTATATTACATCCGTTTGTATGAAATAAAAAACTTATATTATTGAAACGCAAAAACTAACCCGTTGTAGTGCTTGGAACATGCACATTTAATTTTATTAAGTCTTTTTAATTATTTAAATTAAAATTACAAATGTATTATTGATTTAATAAACAAAAATTACTTTGTTGAAATATTCACATTTTCTCACCACTTCGTTTTTATCAACTGATCAAAAGAAAATTAAAAATGTATTTAAAAATCTGGAATCGCATTAATTTGTGGAATATCATACTGCTTCACCTGAACATCCTATGTATAAATGCATCAACATCAATCTCTTTGTTTTTCGTATATTTAATGTGTCATCAGTGCTTAAAGCTCAACTAGTTGAAATATGAATTCACTATTTGAAGTTTGAAAAATAAAGACCAAACCATTGTTTTGAACTAATATTGATTATATGTGCTTGTTTGCTTTTGCCAATCTCAGTCGCGGAAATGGAATAAATACGAAATGAAGATCTTGATTCATATTCCAACGATCACCATTCAAATCTTCAAAACTATATTGTATCAGTTAATAAATATATTGCAAATTATTCTATGTTTCTACACCCATGTGCTGTCTTTTAGTGTTGCATGGTTTGCTGGTCATATAATGTACAAATAACAATAGTTATCTTTAAACTTTATATTAATTATTTATATTAAATTATGTAAAATGTATTATAATATAAAAACAAATAGTTGTTTTAATAAAAAGAGTAAGCTAGAAAAACATGTCGATACAAAAAAATACAAGAAAGAAGATGATTCCAAATTTCAAAACAATCATCAAAATAAAAATCAAGATTCAAATTCAAATTTAATTACAGATCATACAAATTGTATAAATAAACGTATATCTCATCAATTTACTAATTTTAAATGTTTAACGGAGAATTAAAACATGGAATTAAAACGTTTATGTAAAAATTGAAGTGGTAGAAAAAATAAATTGAACAAACATACACCACACAGTAAATAATGCATGTAAACTTTTGATACTTTGAAATATTTCTTTAAAAAAAACTTACAAATTTTATCACTTGGAAAAAAGTGGCATATTAAAGTTAAGAATTCAGTGTCAAAGACACTGCTGAATTCAATTTAACAAATATATAAGTTGTTGAGAAAATAAATAAAAAACACAAAATGATGAAAATGAATTTCATTTTAAACGGTTATTGTGGATCCTAAAATTTTCATTTATCTCTATTATTTACAAATTTAGAGAAAAAAACTTAAAAGTTCTAAAAGTCACAAAACCCCTAAAAGCATTATTTAATAAATATTACCCATTTGTGCCCGAAATGAATAAATAAAATATAAATGTGACTAATGATGTAAAAGCATCAAATTTAAATAAAAAGTTATTAAAATTCTCTTTAAATTGCAAAGAATCCAACAAAAAATTCAATTCATAAATTAAGATAAAAATAAATGAAGACAAATTATGAATCATCTATAAAAGGTTTTATTCCGTGCAAACGGGTGTACTAGAAATTAATGAAATATACAAACACGATGTATGTAATTTCTATAATAAAACAAACATGCCTACAAGTAATAAAATACACCACCTAGAAAAGATACACCCATTCTATAGAAATTCTCGAAGTACATTTTCAATTTGAAACAATCGAAGAAAGAAATTTGTGAGTTTCAATTGTTTATTATTAATTATTGTTGTTAAGTTATTGTTTACAAATCGTTTTCACCATATCATAAATTTTCATATAAATTTTTTAAATTTGACATTTTAATTAAGAATACCTCACCAAGTGAAGCCTAGGAAAATTATGAGGAAATTTATGAATTCGAAATAATTGTTTGGCATAAGGAAAAAAAGAAATGAAATGGAAAATGGTAACTTGATTTTGCCATTCCAATTATATTATCGACGAGAAAAATCCGAACGCTTAAAAACAGTACATTAAATGAAAATTTCCGTAATACAGTGACGGAGGATAGTAAAATTAAATTACTGACGGAATACAATGCCAAATGTCTCATATGACGAGAAATCATCCTAATGTGATTTTTATACCGGCCGTCAAATATATTTCAACAAAAATAAATTATAAATTAATTTAGGATATTCTTGTCAAATTTTATTTTGATTTTCAAATAATTTTCACTAATTTTACAACCAATTTGAAATTTCACAAAAAAATAATAAGAAATTTTAAACAAATAGAAATATATATATATAAGTATTAGGGTTATGACTTTTTTAAAGTAGACGTCTGTGACAGCATAAGATGAACTTTTATATAAAAATAGCATATATGACTTTTTATAGTGATAAATATTCAAAAACCTCACGCATCACACTTAAAACATATTGTCACAAAATTCAATTATATTCAAAAATTCCAACATTTATTAATTACAATGTTTATAAGTCTAAATTTGTACTTACAAATCTGAGGTTTAGGTGTTTGTCATTGTCTTCTACTTTTGTAAATTCAGTAAAAAGTGTTGATAAATTGATTAAGTTGTTATTCAAAACCACATTTTTTATTAAATATGGTAAAAGAGACTGTTGATAAATTTATTAAAAGTCCTTACATAAAAATCTATATTTGAGAGAATTTGAGTGTAATTTTATTGGTATAGGTGAGTTTGATAATAAGCTAAATACATTAAAAGCGAATGCAGGGATGACGAGCCCAAATTTATGTTGGTACTGATGTTCTCAGAAGGTTTTACAGATTCTAAAAGTTGGGGAATTTAAATTATAAGATTGTGTCAAATTAATGTAGGGTACGCAATATATTTATCAATAAGTCTAAAACTCCAAATGGCTTGTGTACTGATCTCGTTTATTAATTTAAATGTAATGGGTGTAATGCCACATACACTGGATAGACTTCCCGTCATCTCTATATTCGATTTCAAAAACATAATAGACCAAGGGCATTGACCTACATTAGTGAGCACAATAAGGGTTGTAAGAGAAAAATAGGTATGTCTGATTTTTTAAATTTCAATTATTATTAGGAGCCTGTAATTTGTGAAGCGTTATTGATAAAGTCATTTGATATGAAAATTAATGTATAAAGTGCCGCGAATACTTGTGTTTTGAATGTTTTTAAATAAATTTTAGTATATTGTACGTATGGATTGTTGTCGTTGAATTAAATAATTATTAAATTATTAAATTATTAAATTAAATTTCAATATTTTAAAATTTTATATTTGATTGCTAATATTTAAAAAACTAATATATTATTTGAATATTATAATTTTTATTATTTTTAAAGAATGAAATATTTTTAACTAAAAAAATGATATAATTAAGAAATTTGTTTGAAAACCTATTATCCTAACTGATGATGACAGGAAAACTGTCGAAAGATATCGCAAAACGTTTGTTTGAGTTGCGCTTTCTTATAATAGTTATTGTTTAAATTTTTGAATAGTTTACTATAGAGTTTCAAAAATAACGAGAAGATATAAAAAAGAAATCAATAAAATCCTAAATTATGAAAATATATTCAAGTTATAAATTGTTATCAAGTTGTATTAAAATCGTTAAATATAAGATAAATACTATCAGATTAATTCAAAGTCGTAAATAATTTCTAATTTAATTCTTAATCGTAAATTATTGTCAAGTTAATTTCAATTCATATTATTAGGATTCTCATCCGTTAGTAACATTAATATCCGTTTTCAAATCACTAAATAATTCCATAAATTTTATTTAATAAATTATACACTCAAAACTTGTCTCTTCTTATTTTTGTTAATTTTGTTATTGAATATTTTTTCAAAATGATAAATTTCGGTCATCTTTTTAAAATATTTTTCAATAAAAATATATTTTAAATTTAACAAAATTTCTAATTAATCTTTAAGAATCTTTCAACTTCCTCATACATATTAATAAGATAATTAATTTTTTGAAATTAAGGTTGTAGTTTATCAAGTGTTAACTTTGTTACTATAATTATTTCTGTATCATAATATCACACGCAATCCAAGCTGACTCGACACATTTTTAAAGGTGACTATGCTGGCTTCTACAATTCTCTTCTCTATAGATATTTGCACTACATCCGAGAATATATTTAATACGTAAACGACAATAACATACATATATAACACTTATATTTTATGGGATTTTTACCTCAATATGACTTTTGTATTTCCATTTTGTCTGAAAATTTTCTTTGGTATGACGTAAAATTTTCAATTTCGTCAATTAGTTTTGTAGAATCGTTATTTTATTTTTGTAAATATAAAATTTTAAAAAAACATTTATATAAAGAATGACAGTTTATAACGTGATAATTTGATAAAATCTTATTTGAAATGTAAATACTGACATGGGAAAGTTAAATCAACTATTAGAAAATGCCAATCTAACATAACTTATACTAATATATTTCGATAGATTCACTGTTATCATTAGGTAAAATATAAAGTATATATAAAGAATTAATGGGTACGTATGTATCTGTTTTTGTATAATTTTGTATATAAATATTTTAACTAATTTTAAAAACATTAATAATTCTTGAAAACAATTTTATTACAAAAATAATTACTTCAATTCTTGCTTATAATAAAAGTTTGTTAATGGACGCCAGAAATATTCTAAATCTTTGGCAAGAATCTTTCACTATTGATTTCTTTTTTAATTTTAATTTTTAAAATTTTTTTTTAAAATTTTTTTCTGATTGATTGAAATTTATAATAAATATGTATTTAATCAGGAAAAAATTTAAAAATGATGGAATAAAGAAAGAAACAATAATAATGATAAACATAATAAATTACAGTAATAATGACATCATAGATTTGTTTTATTCTTTAGAATTTATTTGTCATCAAATAGATCAATGTTAGAAATATTGTTTTATAGTATAAATCTAAATAAAAATAAATGAAATTATTATTTGATGTCCAAATATTCATCAAATTAAATTCCTAATATCAATTTGATTAAATTTCAAACAATTAAAATCTTTGAAATTAATAAATTCAAACAATAAATATATTTTTAAAATTATAATGAAATTGAAAGGATAAATAATTAATTTTGTAATTTAGTAAAGATTATAATAGGAAAAATTACATAATACATTTTATATTAAATACCTCATTAGTAAATAGAAAATTAAAAAATAGAAAAGAAATAAAATAAACAAGGGCAATCTTTCATGGAGATTTTCTTAACAAGCTAATTAGTCGCTTGAAAAAATGAAAAAGCAAGATAGATGCTATGGGGGTTCCTTGGGATAACAAAGAAATATAATATTATTTATATGAAACTGCACTATCAAGAAACTTATATATCTTTTTTGTTTTACTAAATTACATTTAAAATTTTACATTACGAAATAACTTGAAATCATACGAACCTATTGAATTTTGAATGGTTGTTTTGGAATTGCGAAAAATGTTATTTAAGCCCATACGGAAATAAAGCCCAATTCAAGGAAATCATTTACGTTGAAATAGAGAATTTCTTAAGAAATTTCATGGGAAACATGGAATTTTACAAAAGGATGAAGAAAAAAATAAAATTAATGAAAAAGCTATAAAATAAAGAACATTGTTAGAAGAATGTGATAAAGCTTAAACAAAAATAAAATAAATTCTTTTTGAAGGCTTCTTTGACCGACTACTCCAATCTCTTCCATAAACAATATTACGATCGTTGCTAAAAATTGAGACATAAAAAAATTTAGTTCAAAATATCTAGCTTAAAAAATGTGCGAAATTTCTTTGAGTTTTATTATCTTGGATCCTCCGCCATCAGCCGGTACATAACTTTAATAATACCAGAAACCCTCAAAACCTCATCTAATGGCGTCCAATTTATTTTTCATGAGTTTGACTAAAAACGAAATAATGTCACGCTACACTCAACTTATAAAACTTTCAAAGAATATTATACTATATTTATTATTCATAAACTTACATTCATATATATTATATAATCTTAACACGTTAAATTCATATTAGATATCTTATATAAGTATTACTATAATAATAATAATAATAATAATAATAATAATAATAATAATAATAATAATAATAATAATAATAATAATAATAATTATTATTATTATTATTATTATTATTATTATTATTATTATTATTATTATTATTATTATTATTATTATTATTATTATTATTATTATTTTATTAAGCATTTATTTGCTTTGCAAATCTATATAGCCTCGGAAATAAGAATAAAATTACTAATAAATGAATATTTGGGGAAATATAATTAAATATCCTCAAGTATTTAATTATGTTTAAAATTCTTATTGGGTTTCATGTCGATCCTGATCCGAGTGAAATGAAATCAAAAACGAATTAATCAGATATTAGTAGATTGAAAACGATTGGGAAAACTTATTTATCATTTAAACAACATCAATGATAAGGAAAAAAATAAAATTTAAGTTATACATACATATATATAATATATTTATTTATTTATAATAATGGGAAACTTGCTGAATGAGCAGCTGCCGAGGAAAGCAACTCCATGAAAGCAGCGAATAAAATTGATAATGGATGGCGTATTTTCTGTAAAAGAGAGAAATTAAAATTATAATGAAGAGTTTACGCATTATGTCTATTAACGAGTGTTTTACATCAAATTAGTACAGGAAACAATTCTCCCTTTCATCAGATATCGGAGTTAATTAGAGAAAACCGTATTTGCATATTCGACAAATGTAACGGAATCAAGAAGAATCTCTAGAAAATTCATTTCTGATAGACATATTTTTGCTATAATTACTATTCCCTCTTTTAATTCTAATGATATTTCTTTTTTGTTTTAATTTTTGATTAATCACCTTTAATGACTTTTCATTGAGATTAAAACAACAGAATTTTCGTATGTTAAATTTCGACACAAGTAACAATTTGAAACTCACATTTTATTTTATGACGATTTGCCATTATTTTGCTTTATTAACTTTAACCGATTTAGGATTTGAAAGGACAAAATAATTTATTAATGATGAAGGATTATGAATTCCAGTGCATTATTAGTCTAGACAAACAAATTGGGAAATCGCAGAAATCTTGTATTTTATTTAAATACATTTCAATTTAAAATTTCTGATCCAAATTTAACGAGAACGGATTAAAATTGCTTCGGATATTGGTAAACAAATTAATCGAGGATCTAGAATAATAACAATAATAATAGTAGTAATAATAATAATAATAATAATAATAATAATAATAATAATAATAATAATAATAATAATAATAATAATAATAATAATAATAATAATAATAATAATAATAATAATAATAATAATAATAATAATAATAATAATAATAATAATAATAATAATAATATTGACGTTTAAGCGTGATTTGCTTTTTTTGCAGTTGAGGGCACGCTTCAGTGATTGTAGTAGTTAGAATTAAACTAATAGATACATATAGTGGGTTGAAATCGCTCAGGTTCGCCGAGATAATCAATTTCTGATAGTTCTTTTTATCGCACTTTTCTCACTCTTCTTACGACCATCCATATTTAGACTTTACCTTGTTGATGGGGGCAAATGCTCTTTCTATCTGTGAAAATGTTATTCCCTTGCTGGAAAAGGGATCCACAATTATTTAAATTAACAAAAAAATTACTATCAGGTTATCCACTCTGAATTACGATGCTATAATTAGAAGTCACTAGATCTAAGTGGAATTAGTTTATTTACGTTTATTATTCTATTATAAGAACTTTTTTTTCAAATTTCACCACTGATTTTCAAACTAATTTCATAACAGTTGAACGCATGTGAGTTTCATTTCATATTAGATTCAAGTTATACCACCGGATCTCCATCTCAATTGTTGTTTCAGTGAGAAATAATCACCACAATTTTAATGAAAAGGTCATCGCATGATCATACGTAGTCTCTGGGTAGAGTACTCCGGCACGATCAGCTACTGACGGATTGAAACCTTTTATTTTTTAACATTAATTTCTTTTCATTTTATTCCTGATTGATCGAACGATTACCTTTACATACCTTTCTTATCCTATGGATAAGAGGTATTTTCTGCTTTCCTGTTTCTTTGTAAGGCGATTTATTTTGTCTTTATATGCGTATTGAGATGTGTTTCATGTGCAACTGCTTGCGTTTTCTAATTTTATTTTTTTAGTTTTACTTATTTTTGACTTTTGTTATATTTTTATTTTGGTTTTATTTAATGTTTTTAAATAATTTTAACTATTGTTTATGTGGTCTACATGTTATATGGGTCGTCTCAGTTGACCATTTACTTATTTTTGATTAATTACAACAAGAAACCAAAATCACAAAAATGACTTACTTTGATTTTAGCCCCAACATTTTGATGACTTCCAAATTTATGTAATAAACAGTGGAATTTACATGCAATCTAAGCTATTTTGACTTTATTTATCAACTGCTACAAAATGAAAAAACCGATTACTGCAAATTTATTAGTAGAGGGAAGTGTGCTCCATGACTCATAATACCCCCCTCCCCCGATGACTCAGCGCAAAACAAAGACATATGACTCATCGATGACTCATCCATAGCAACCGTGGTAACTGGATCAAGGTCGCATGACTCATCCATAGCAACGGTGGTCCCCATGGCAACTAGGCCAAGGTCATTCTATTTTTAGTAACAAGGTCACATGACGTGATCGATGACTCATCAAGGTCATTCTATTTTTAGTAACAAGGTCATATGACTCATCATTTTTGGAACAAAGCCAACTGACTCATTATTAAAGTATGTATGACTCATCATTTTTTAAACAAAGACATTTTAATCAAATATTTAAACAATGACATGTAAACAAATATTTAAATAAATACATTTAAACAAATATTTAAACAAAGACATTTAATCAAATATTTAAATAATGACATGTAAACAAATATTTAAATAAATACATTTAAACAAAGACATATAGACAAAGACTCATCGATGACTCCCCCCCCCCACCTGTATGACTCATCGATGACTTTTTTGAACAAAGACCAATCATTTATTTTTAAGACAAAGACTATCACACACGATTAGAACGATGACTCAGGACTCCACTAGAACAAATAAGTTATTATCAAAATTATTATTATTATTTATTATTATTATTATTATTATTATTATTATTATTATTATCATTATTATTATTATTATTATTATTATTATTATTATTATTATTATTATTATTATTATTATCATTATTATTATTATTAATATCAATATTATTATTATTATCATTATTATTATTCATTATTATCATTATTATTATTATTATCATTATTATTATCATTATTATCATTATTATTATTATTATTAATTATTATTATTATTATTATTATTATTATTATTATTATTATTATTATTATTATTATTATTATTATTTATTTCATTATTATCAATATTATTTATTATTATTATTATTATATTATTATTATTATTATTATTATTATTATTATTATTATTATTATTATTATTTATTTTCATTATTATCAATATTATTTATTATTATTATTATTATTTTTATTATTATTATTATTATTATCATTATTATTATTATTATTATTATCATTATTATTATTATTTTCAATGTAATATTATTATTTTATTATAATTATTATTACTATTATTATTATCAAATTAATATTATTTCAAAATATTATTTCAAAGTAATAAAAAATAATAATAAAAAATAAAATAATAATAACAAAGTAATAAAAAACATTACCATTTCTGATATAATTTTCTCCATAAAAACATATTCTTCATAAAAAATTCATAATAAAATTTCATAAAAAATTCATAAATTGATTTCATAATTTCTAAAAAACATTATAATTAAAAACATAATAATTAAAATTTACTTTTTCATCCACGAGCATTTTGAAAAAAGCATAGAGTATATGTAACGTCTATCCAATCAGAATAACGATAGGATAGAGAAATATACGCACACATACTCTATGCTTTGTTCTAAAATGATGAGTCATCAATGACTCACATAGTAACAAATAATGTCTTTGTTACTCATTGTCTTTGTTTAATTTACACGTGACATGAGTTCAACATGTCTTTATAATAATAATATTTTTGTGAATAATAATAAAATTAATTAATTAATTAATAATAATAAAATTAATTAATTAATAATAATTATCATAAAATAATAATAAAAAATAGTATTACTTTGAAAAATAATAATATTACTTTGAAAATAATAATAAAATATATATATATATCAAATAATTTAAATGCAAATCAATATAATAAAATGGTGGGTCCCTCAAAAAATCTTTTCAAACCTTATAATTCGAAAGGTATTTCAGAGGACAGTATGATGGTCATATCTTCGAATGGTATAACCTTCAAAGGGTCAAAAACCTTCAAATTTTTTCAAACCTTATAATATATATATCAAACAAAAGGAAATTCAAAGATGAGTATGATGGTCCAAGTTTAAAGGGTCCAAGGTTCAAATTTTGAAAACATTATAATATACATATCAAACAAAAGGTAATACAAAGAAGAGTATGATGGTCCAAGGGTCGAAGGTATATGGTGGGTCAATAACCTTCAAAGGGTCAAAAACTTTCGAACTTTATAATATACATATCAAACAAAAGGTAATACAAAGATGAGTATGATGGTCCAAGGGTCAAAGGGTCCAAGGTTCAAATTTTTCAAACCTTATAATATACATATCAAACAAAAGGTAGTCATCGCTGACTTTTTATAACAAAGACAATGACTCATCACTTTTTAAAACAAAGACATCTGTTTTCAGAATTATTATTATCAATATTATTTATTATTATCAATAGTATTATTATTATTTTTATTATTATTTTTATTATTATTATTATTATTATTATTCTTATTATTATTATTATTATTATTATTATTATTATTATTATTATTATATTCATGTCTTTGTTAATCATGCACGTTTATTGCAAAGTCTTTGTTAATTATGCAAGTGTATTGCAAATTTATTAGTCATACCTTGATATTAATTTTACACACATACTCAATCCATTATTATTATTGCAAGTATTAGAGATAAACCTAAAATATTTACACACACAAGTCTATTCGAAAGTATACATGCTAGTATTACACACCTTAAGGGTAGAAAAATATTTCTGAGTGATTGTGTGTGCAATAAATTAATTTGAAATATTAATTAACTGAAAACTTTATTTCACTTGAAATTCATCATATTAGTCCATGTAAATTAACCAAACGATCATGTTTCTATAATAATAAAAAAATAGAAATTTGACAAAAATTACTCCAAATGATAAAGAATTTATACCAAATTTATTAATGAATTGTCAATAAATGATCATGTATTTCTCACAAAGATATAAATTAACCAATGAATTATTGTCTGAAAATATTATTTTAAATGACATATTTAACCAATATTCTTCGCACAAAATATTTATGTTTTGGTAAATGTAACTCAAAAATCCTAACATATTCTCACGAAGATATATTACAATGATAATAAATTAGAATTCTAACTAATAAACACCTTAATTGGTTAACCAGATGATCATATTTCTACTATGACTCGAACAAAGATTTTTACTCCAAAGAATCAATGTTGTTATTAATGTATTTCTCACGGAGTTAACTATTGTAATGAATATTAGATGAATAAATTACCTATGAAAATATTTTACTAAATTACCTTTTAAATGACAAAGTGTTGGGCTGAGTCGGAAAATTAAATTTGTAAAAATTACGAGAATAAAATAAGCAGGATGCGAGAAAGTAAAAATAAAATAACAAATTTACAAATAAAATAGAGTAAGATATAGGAAAAACAATAATTAGAAAATAAGAATTAAAACAAAATTATAAAATAAGATAAATTAAAATAGGACAATAGAATGACAGAAAATAACGTAGAATTCAGTAAATAATAAGGAAATTAAAGAAAATAAATAGAAAATATATTAAAAATAAAGAAAATAGGAAGAAATAACCAAAAAACAAGAAAAATAAATTAAAGTAACAAAATTAAGCGGTACTCAATTCTGATTGGTCCGCACAAATAAAAAACTACTATATAAACAGGCACCAAAATCATTAAAATTACAGTTAACTCCAAAATTTTACAGGTAAATGAAATTTCTATAGTACACAGTTAACTCCAAAATTTTACAGACAACAGCGACCTACAGGAATTCGATTCAGAAACCAGGAACATTAGCACATCGACAGTTAAGAATCCACTTAGATTTCGAACAATTCTTGATTCGATCCAGTACCTTCCGGCTCAGCCTATAAATCTATTCAACTACTTAGTGAGGACATTTTATTTTATATTTTTGTTTATTTTAAATAAGTTAATAATGATCATGTATATTTACGAAATAATTAAATTTTTAATTTGAAATGATTTTCTTTTCGTTTGATTCCTTAATGAGTTAATTAATTAAATGATTTACCTGTTTAATCGTAATCACTAATAACAAACAAGCTATTCTATATTTTTATAATTGTTTTTATGAGTTATTATTTTATGATTTCAATCTCATGAGGAACGTGGAGTTGAGACGTTCCATACCATGGTGTGAGGGGCCTTCGGGAGCTCAGCCGGTGGGTGTGGAACGTTTCAATCACGCAGCTGATTCGGGCCGTAATGTGGGGGCTTCCTCACGGGTCCGTCGCTGAAGGTCACTAAAAAATGCATCTGGAATAATCAGAAAGAAGGAGTGAAATAAATCTAATTTGCAGAAAGATGGTAGTAGAAAATCACAGTGACTGAGCGAGTCTAAAGCCTTCGTAGCCACAATAATGCTTCAAACTAGAGTTCTCATATTCTGAAAATTTAGCATCACCGTCAACCATAGATCTAGATCTGTTATTGTCGTGAATAGGGAAAGCATCATCGGTCTATAGATTGTTCTCTCATCTCAAAAATTGCCCTTATCCTTGGTTTTAACAATGAACTTTCGTTTAAAATACTTATTTCGGCAGTAGAACAGCTATATAATGGAACATCATACTGTCACCCATATGTAAATCGAAAACAACACAAAATATGCAAAGATCTTTATTTGATTATATAAAAGTAAAACAAATTTTGACATACCTGTATAAGAGACAGTGCATAAAACAAAAATTCATCGTTACATAAATTTCGAGGTAGTCAATATCCACGAGTTGAGAGCAATGCCAATATCTTGAATAGTTGAACAATCCATACACGAAGTAATATATCCAACAGTTGTTACGAGAGAGAATTTCATAATTTAATTTCCTGATAGACAGAAATCCAACGCGGTGTGAGATAGCATCTGAAAATCCATGCAACATGTAAATTGGATTAAAATTCCAGAGAGTGTATACACACGCACATACACGCATGCACATTGTGAATCCTAGTATGAGAATACCCAGCAGTAATAACATAATCATGACTCAGCGCAATCGTATGAAAATAAGTTTCCATATGCCACATGCACGAGAATTTTTTCTGTTAACCGATGGCAGTAGGTAGATTCGCAACGGATCATCAGCATGAGAAATCCTATCTGGTGTGTCATGTGTGGTTCCAACTAACGGATAAAAGACATCAGTCGTTAATAGACTTAATACTAGCCACAGAAAATCAACAGTAGGCGATTGGATGTTTCAAATCCACATTATTAGACTTTCTAAAACGTTAATATTATAATTAATAATTGATTGCAATTGATCTACCCATTTATCTATAACATTTACTTATTGAATAATTTCCTTTTTGTAAAATAGTCAGGTATTTCAGTTTGAGCTTCTCAATGCTATTTACCGTTTCCAAGGCAAACTCAAGTTATAATAATTTCATGAACATATAAATTTCATTGCCAACCATGATGCTTTATTTTCAATAGACACAGACATATGTTGCCGGTCGGTTTTCTTGTAAATAAATAATCCAGAGGGAATGAATATTAAGGATCCCAAAGGAACTCCTTTGCTAGCTACCCATTTCTTTTCTATAGGTACATACCTAGTGACGAATAATTTATCGGGACGATGACATTGTAATTTGGTTTATCTTATTTTAGCTCTATTTTTCTTATAGCCATCAGACATGCTACCGAATTCAAGACCTGTTCTCAAACCCTGCTTTTCTTGCTCCGACAAGAATACAATAATTAAGGATCTACAAACTCAGATTGGACGGTATAAGAGGAAGATAGATGAGTTAGAAGGGACATGGTTTAGTCCCACCCAGATGAAAGAAACTCAGAAAAAGTTATACCGAAGTGAGCATTGCCGCGATGCACTAATATCCGAGAGTCGGGCACAGAGGAGTCTCATAAAAGAGCAGTCGGAAGCGCTGCATAAATTATATATCCAGGCAGCAACCACTAGGAAGATCGCGAAGATCCCAATTAGTGAAGCTAGCAATCTTTTCCCCGCGCACCACGATACCTCTGTTAGGTCTCCATCACCTCTCAGGAAGTCTTGCCGTGCGTGCGTGATAACCGATCTTTCTCCCCGAAGCCCAGAGGTTGCATTCACCGGGACTAGCAAGGTCCAATCGAACATCGCATCTTCATCGACCGCGCAGACACCAGCAGCTTCGAAGCCAAAACGTCGGCAACTGTCCCGTGCCGAACGCAAACGGAAACAGCGAGAGCGGGCATCTGTCAAGCAGCGTACCGTGTCAACCGTCGCTCCAGTTAGCAGTGATAGTAACCCAACCGTGGTAGATCTAACAATCGGGATTCCCGGGCGAGTAATCTCTGCCGCCGGGGTGACATGGGAAGAAAACGCCGCCGAGTTTTTTGACCTGGACGAGTTGCTAGCGGATGCGGAGTGGGAAACATGAAAATCCCCCCGTGAAACGGCCTCATCCGTCATAGAGACCCGAACCTTATCTAAATCATCTTTTTGCTCTTGAGTTTTCTCATGTCCTTGTAAATTTTGTTGTATGTGTTACCTACATATTTGTATAATGATTATAACAATAAATAATTTTTCGTTTATATATGTGTTTTATCTTTGACTTAATGAAGTTAATATGGATTGGTAAATGGTATTGAGAGTCTCAAATAACCGAGGAACATTAGTCAATTGGCAATCCCAGCTAGAAACAGGGCGATGGGGTGACAGGGTGAATAGACGTAAGTCCTTCTATCGGCAGTCAGGGGTTAGGAAGTCGAGGCCTCAGTAAGGAGTAGTCCGAAGGAGTATGGCTCACCTGCTTACTGGCGTCTCGCCGGCATAGCACAGTTCCAACGTGAGGTAACTCACGGGTGCTATGTTGGAGGGTAGGTTATGTACGGGTCCTGCTCAGTGATGACAAACAATAAAGACGAGTGATATCGATGTGGGCATTTCATCCTCTAGACCAAAAGCGGAAAGGGGTCATCTGAGTAGTTACCCGCCAACATAATTTTTGGGGGCTCAGCCGGGATTATGTTTGAAATTTCCAATAATTAGTGCGAACTCCACCGAGATTATCGATTGAAATTTTGTTGAATAATGTGAACCCACCGGGATTGTCAATTTTTGATGGAGAGTGCGAATTGACTAATGCTTATCGAATCTTCTTATAAAATTAGGATTAGAAAATAATAAAATTAGAGATATAAATAAAGTAAAATGTAATAATAAGATAAAAGTAGAATAAATTATAACGGTTTAAAAAGGAAAGTGTTTGACAAAAACAACCATTAATTAGCTGTATATCATTAAAATACTTTCTTTTCCCAACAGACATGACAGAATTCGCAGAGCAGATGCAACAATTAATCAATTTCATTGAGATAGAAAACGATTCCATAAAAACGCTTATATACAAAAGAGAAAGGATTAAGAGCATACAATTGCAAACAATGGGACAAGCATCAGTCGCACCTAACCACATGGTATTAGCCATAGGTCTGAGTCGTACAGATGGTAACGTAAATCATGAAACAATATACCAGTGGTACCAAGAAAGATTGAGACACCCTGCATTAAATCTGAAATATCATCAACTACGAGATCAATTAGATATCATACCTGATATAATTGAACAGAAGATTCAAGAGAAACTCACTAGATTACGAACCTGTCTGTCTTGCAAACTTCGTCCTATTCGCAGTACTGTTCTTGCCTTGTGGACACCTCAGTCACTGTGAGGAATGTGTGAACGAGTTAAAACGATGCACGATATGTAAGCATGAGATAAAAGAAACTCATATGGTTTATTATGGCGAATGAAATTGTTGAAGGAATAATAACATCTACGAACATCGAATTGATACTGACGATTGAATGAGAATAAATGTAATTGTTGTGTGAAATATTATTAAAGTAGTAACTTTTATTTTTATGACGAATAAATTTTTGTTATGAACTGAGTAAATTATGGCTTTTAATTCTATTGTATAATTTTTTTTTGAATCAAACGAAAAGAAAACTAAACTAACGTGGAATTAGTCCCAATATAGGCTGCAAGGGTACAAACCGAGCCACCTTCGGGCGGTACGTTCTATCATAAGGAAAACCAATTGGGAGGGGACAACCGATCAACCTAAGTGAGGAGCGTGAGGCGGGGTACCATCGCAAATGATGAGAAGTTTCCGCGGTGTGACTGATCACCATGCCAATGTGGAAATGGATCATCGCGATCGTCGTGCGTTTTGAGCAAGGGGAGAAAGGGGGAACACTCTTAAGCGGTAAAGATTAAGTCGACAAATTAAAAGTAGAGAAAATGATAATTTAGAGTAAAAGAGAGACAAGGAGAAGTAGAAGCATGCAGAGTGAGAGATAATAAGGCCGAGTTGTTGAAAAGTCCAGCCGGTCAGGATAATGAAGATTGAGCTGTTGAAAAATGCCAGCCAGTCGTAAAGGCCTAGAAAATCAGTGAGATAGCAATTATTGCTACTAGTGAGAAGGCATTATGCCTACCGAAAAAATAGCGTTAAGCTAATAGTGAGATAGCAATTATTGCTACTAGTGAGAAGGCATTATGCCTACCGAAAAAATAGCGTTAAGCTAATAGTGAGATAGCAATTATTGCTACTAGTGAGAAGGCATTATGCCTACCGAAAAAATAGCGTTAAGCTAATAGTGAGATAGCAATTATTGCTACTAGTGAGAAGGCATTATGCCTACCGAAAAAATAGCGTTAAGCTAATAGTGAGATGGCAATTATTGCCACTAGTGAGAAGGCATTATGCCTACCATGAAATAACGTTAAACGAATAGTAAGACAGAATATTGAAGCTAGCTAGAAATGAATTAAACTAAATACGAAAATTCAAAGGTAGAGAGGACTAAACGAGCTCGTGATAGATGATAATAAAGCGTTAATGATAAAGAGAGATAGGGAAAGGAAAATAAATTAAGAAGAGAGGGAAAAATAAAGAATAAGCGAGGATGACGATTAAGAGAATAATTAAATAATTAAAGGGATCCCAGTGGAGTAGAGAAACTCCACAGAGTTTTTTTTGGTTTAACCGGGAAAGTGATTTTATTGGGTTTAGAGTAAAACCCCGGGAGAAAACAACCGACAGACAAGTAAAATAGCGACGACAGCGCCAGAAAAGTAAGGATAAAGGGGGGTAATAAGCAGTGACCGACAACGACCTATTCATACTATAAGTATTAAAGATAGATAATTATTACGACTCTATAGATAATTGTTACTACCCCATATAGATAATTTAAAATCGACGAAAAATACGGGCTGATGGGAAATTATAACCCGCGGAAGTAATCGTATAAAAAATAGGGGAAGCATAAACAGAACCTAAAAGGTGTCTGTGTTTGGATGTTGCAGAAAGAATGATGAAGTCGTGTAAGCAGATGCAACACGAGATCATTTTTTCATTTTAGATATCAAACCAATCCAGTCAAGCAAGCCAATCCAGAACCTGCACAAAGGGAATTCGAAGAAACCAACAACCAACCCGAGATAACCAATTCAGAACCCGCGCAGCAGGAATAACACCACCCGAAGATTTCCAGAACGGAAGACGATACAGACAACGACATCTCCAACTTCGAACGAATTACCGATCTACTCAGTCTCGTTGTATTAGCAGCCATCAGCCAAGGACTCCTAAATCTCCTCAGAATATCATTAGCAGAAGCTTATAGAATATTCTCGAAAGGAAACATAGACAGAACCGAATTCGCCCAATTCAACAACCACTAACCGTAGAAAAATCTACAAGAAAAGACAGAGAAGCGTAAGAAAGAATCACGGATAAACCCAGCCTTAGATCTTCAAGTAAGCCAGGAGACGTATTATTTTCAGGAGACGAATTAGAACAACTCAAAAGAGGACGATCAATTAGACATCAGAGAGGGATATCACAAGGAGCAAGAAGAACCAACAAAATACCGATATACGATCAAGAAAACCCCACAACCGGATATACGCCCAGTCGATCTAGAAGCAGAGATAGTCTATCCGATATCACAAACCACCTAACTGCGTCAACAGAAGCACTATCTGCCAATAGCCTGAGTACATCGTTGGATAATTTGAAAGAACCGATAGAAATTCAAGAACCAATCATGACGAATGTCGTAAAGACCGACGAGTATAAAGAAAAATTTAGAGGTGAACCGTTCAACGGAAATGCAAACAAATTGGCAACGTTTATCACCAACTTTGAGGTCTATATCACGGTGTGTGGATGGACCGCCGAAGCGGTTAGTAAGAGAATGCCGTTGTTTTTGTGCGATAGCGCGTTAGAAGTGTATTTAGAAGCTAAAGAAAGAGATACAAAATTAGATAATTGGGAGGATATCAAAACATTCCTGAAGAAAACTTTCGGAGCGAGCAAGCCGATAAATCAAGCACTCGGCGAACTAGCCAATAGAAAACAGAGAGCAAACGAATCAATAACATTATACGCAAGTGAATTGCGGAGATTAGCAAAGAAAGCAATGAATGGAAAATTGCCAGAGGAAAATTTGATCGGCTATTTCATAGAGGGATTACGCCGAGAAGAAGTGAGAGCATCTGTAGGATGCCAAATGTGTAAAACGTTGGAAGAGGCCATAGATTGGGCCACAAGATGTGAACTTCACCTTCCTGCACAAATGAATATCATGCAAGAGGATGGGAGGATAGCAACAGCCACGGTAAAAACGGATAATGGAGATAACACCAACCAAGGACCAAAGATGAATCAATTTATACCCGGTGCGCATCAAATTTTCAAACCACCACAAGGACGATCAAATGAGAATAATAGTGATCGCAACAACCTGAATAACGGGAACAATTTTAATAATCGACGAAATACGAACGATAACAAACAGTGCCGAACATGTGGTAAATCCGGACATTGGGACAGAGATTGTTACAGAAATGCAACGTGTAATCGGTGCGGACGACGGGGGGCATACGGAGGGTATATGTCAAGCAAGAGCGTGTTACAACTGCGGACAATCAGGACATATCTCGAGAGAATGCCGAGAAAGAAACCAACAACAACGACAACCTCAACGAAATAATAATTATACACCAAATCCGCAACGACCAAATAACCTCAGTGAAGGAAAACAAATGAACGTCATGCAAGAAATTTCTCAAATGAAACAGATGATGCATCAATTAATGCGACCCAGATCAGAACTGGCACCTCAGCAAACACAGAATATACGGATGATGAGAAGCACCGAAAATATCAACAACTACGAGAGACAGCAACATGCTCAAGATTGGCAACGATTACAAGCTGAGGAAGAGAGGATAAAACAAGAACGCAACCAGCAACGACAAGAACAACCATTTCGAATAAATATGTTGAAACTGGTAAAGGACATAAAAAATCAATATTGTTACAACTATGGGAAAGACCCAAGAATTGCACCTATGACTGAACTAGAAAAAGTGAAAGAAACGACAACAGAAATCGGAACAGAAAACCCAACAACGATACTGAAAGGAAACCAAAGAATTCAGAAAATATTCTGGAAAAAGATAAAAGATAAAATCGAAAAGGAACACGATAAAGTGAAAATAGAAATAAAAGATGAAAACAACAAGAACAAGGAACAACCCAGCCATCTAAACCACAAAATATTGCAAGAATTGGAATCGGAAGAAACAACGATATTCGAAAACAAGAAACTAAAACGAATACCAAGGATGAGAAACTTGCGAATCAACATGATGAAAAGGATAAAAGATACAACGTCGTCAGACGAAGATGAAGACTATGTGAGCAGTTTAGGTGGAGAAATACTACAATTAAACGAAGCCAGCGAACCTCAAAAGGGGAAAATCGAAGAGGAAGAAAGCGAAAGCGAGATAACTAGTGAAAGTGAGGACGATAATATCGAAATAAAATTGAGAAAAGAGAGGGAGGAAGCCATACAACGAGTAGCCGAAATACTCCCAGTGGTAGTGAGAAACCAAGAATTCATTGATGTAATACCATTCCGACGATTCATACAGAAAGTGATGAAATTGGAAAGAAACGAGAAAGACCTAATACCAAGCGAAGAAAAATCGATAATAAAAAAGTATATGGAAAAACTGAAGCAAGCCGATACTACACGATACATAATAAAAATTGGAACGAGTAAGGGACTTGAAAGAATATGGATTAAAAACACAGTCACAGACGAACTTTTCGACTGGATACGAGAACATTTAGGTAGCTCGCGGAAGAAGGAGTACCTATATCAATATCAAGGAGAGCAAATTAAACCAGATATGCACTTGGTAGACGCACTAATATGGCCAGGAGAAACCCAAATATTAAAGCTGCACAAAGAGAAACAACCAGCCAATATCTATGAATGGGCGAAAGACGCCAAGGTGGAATATGATTTTAATATCAAATTGAAGTTAGAACAAATAAAACAATGCACTTTGAGACGAAATCTGGATAAACTCATCAAACAAATCCAAGAGCAAGTGGAAGATAACTGGGATTTACTACTAGCCAAACGGGCCCCAGAGATGCACGAACTAATGAGCAGATTGCGTGATACAGAATTATTCAGGATGAGTGATTGGAGAACCGTCAACCTGATCCACAAATACGGAAGGTTAAAAGAAACGCAACCGAGGAAATTGAAAGTAACAATATGGTTGCCAAATGAGGAAAAACGACGAATAAAAATCAATAACCAAAGTACGGTAGACGAATTAGTAGGGAAGATAAATAAAGAAATAACGGAAAAGGTAAGAAACGAAAGCGACGATGGTATGATCGACGATGTAGTTATCATGTATGACAAAAGAATACTACGAGCTGAGGACGACACCTCGTTGAGCGAAATGGGTATGTGGGACGATCATCAAATAATCAGAATAGTACCAATGGATGAATTTCGAACAAGAGATGTAACCTATCAGAAAGAAATACGAGATCGGATGAAAACGTTATACCAAAAATCAGTAGAAATAGTCGAAATCCACCAAAAATGGTTAAACGAAAAGGGGCTACAAGGAAAAATAACGAAACTAAGTACCAGATCCTGCAGACGAACCCCATGGGAAAGAGTGTGGAACGCGGAAAAGAAGGGATGGGAAATCCGGAGAGGGATCTTCCTGGAAACAGATATCGAGGAGACGGATGAGGAACCGGAGGAAGAGGAAGATGAACCTCCAGAGTATGAAGAGGAAGCAAAGGAACAGACATCGGATGACGAGAGCGAGACAGATATCACATCAGAAAGTGAAAACGAAGCCAGACATATTCATGCGATGAGAAAAAAGGAACGTGAATATGCCGATATGGACAGCGAAGAAGCGATAGAAGCAAGAGAACGAGAAGAGAAGGAAAGATATAAACAGTTGAGCGATATCTTAATGATGGGAGCGAAAAATCAAAAACGACAAGTAGTAGCCTTGGCAAACATCATTTTAAAAACGTCGGAAAATATCCACAATCTAAGGGAGATGGCAAAGGCGATAGAGGAATACCGACAGTATAACGATTGGTATCCAGAACAGCTAGAACAAATTATTAGAAAATGGAGAAATCAGGAGTGGGCACAAGATACTCAGGAGAGGTATCGCATCCGAGTCAAGTATCCAGACAAAAGCATCGAGGAATTAGAGGTGCATCCCACCACAAAAATTAGAGAATTAAAAAAGAAATTAGAGTACGAAACTCCATTCCATCTGCAACTATTCGGAAAATCATTAGATGATAATGCAGACGTCGGAATAACACCCATGAGGTTGGAAGAGACAAATGTATTAACAATGGCAGAAACATTGGGGAAACCGATAAAGAGGAAAAGCAAAAGTAGCAAACCAACAAAAGGTAGTTTGAGTACTCCAAGTCCGAACAAAGCACCGAGTAAATCAAACGAAACCGAGGAGGTTGAAGAGATTATCCTGGAAGATAGTGACGATGAACCAGGAGAAAGATCGCCGCTATTGGTGAGATGGCCGACAGGAGCCGAGATTTGGACAACCAGTAAACCGTCGACGAGTTATCAACAACCGGAGAAACTAAACATCGAGGAAATCATCGACAATACGACGGAAACAGAAACAGATGAACAATTCAAAAAACAAAGAGAACCAACAAGAATAACTCCGGAAGGTCAAACCGATAAAATAATAGACGAATGGAATGAATGGCTGAGAAATAATGACAGCTCACTACCCAGAACGGATAATGAAAGAAATCCGAATTACGGAAATACAAGAGAAGCCGGAACAACAATGGAAAAACGGGCTAAAGGGAGACCCAAGAAACAAGGAGAAAAACCCGAATTTAAAACCAAAGAACACTTAAAGCAAGAACAAGGACAAGTCAGATTGGAAAAGTTGGATAAAATAGTATGGGATCTGAAGGAAGCCCAACCAACAATCGAAAGAGGAGAAAGGTGGATACGGGAATTAATAAAAGATATGTTAATAATAACGAACCCACAACTCAGACGTTTGTGGCAACGGAAAGTAGCGAGCGTAGAAGCTAGACAGCTATGGCACATCGTGTCAGGGATAATTCCAAAATTAATCAAAGAGAAAACAAAAACCACTAAAACGGATTGGGATGAAACAAGGAGAGTAATTGAACAACTCACAACGAATGCAAACGATGATGAACACCATCTAGTA
>CAUHTR010001979.1:0-20586 GCA_959609185.1 Schmidtea polychroa | reverse complement strand
CAGCTAGAAACAGGGCGATGGGGTGACAGGGTGAATAGACGTAAGTCCTTCTATCGGCAGTCAGGGGTTAGGAAGTCGAGGCCTCAGTAAGGAGTAGTCCGAAGGAGTATGGCTCACCTGCTTACTGGCGTCTCGCCGGCATAGCACAGTTCCAACGTGAGGTAACTCACGGGTGCTATGTTGGAGGGTAAGTTATGTACGGGTCCTGCTCTGTGATGACAGAAAATAAAGACAAGCGATATCGATGTGGGCATGTCATCCTCTAGACTAAAAGTGATACTCAAGGGGGTCATCCGAGTAGTTACCCGCCAACAAAAGTTAATCAATAAATTAATCGTTCGAAATAAGAATAAAGTTACATTTAAAATATTACCCAAATATTTCTCACTAAATTACCTAAGAATTTATATACATGTACCTTAATTACCCTTGCGACCAGTACCTTTACGACAAATACCCATAGGGGGACAAAATATCTTGTCGGATAAACTCTGAGTATATAAAAGAATTTACAATCTTTATTGATTAATTTGTTGTATATATCCTAATACTGATATTCATAAATTAACTAAAAAATACTATATTACCTAAATATTTGACTGAAAGATACCTTAAATAATCTTGTTTTATCTATGAATTGATTTCTAAAATAATCATGTTTTTCTATCATGCATAAATTGAATATAAATGTGAAATGAAATTGCTAAATAACGATATTTCGCAGAAATAAAATACTCACAAAGTATGAATTTTATTCGAAACTACCCCCAATTAAATGTTTTGTTACAAGTTTATTATTATTATTATTAATGATATTATTATTATTATTATTATTATTATTATTATTATTATTATTATTATTATTATTATTATTATTATTATTATTATTATTATTATTATTATTATTATTATTATTATTATTATTATTATTATTTTAATTATTATTTTATTATTATTCACATAAATATTATTATTATAAAGACATGTTGAACTCATGTCACGTGCAAATTTAACAAAGACAATGAGTAACAAAGATGTCTTTATGTTGCTCACTTAGTAACAATGACTCATCGATGACTCATTCTTTTTTAAACAAAGACATGAATATGTGTACGTTAATTTTTTTCTGCATTCTGATTGGATAGATATACTCTATGCTTTTGTAATTCTTTTTCATTTATACAAAAATATTTCAAAATGAACAACGATCGTGGATCAATAGGTAAATTATTATTTTTACGATTTTTTAGTGAATAATGATGGACGAAATACAGTTGAAAATTATGAAAATTTCGAAAATCGTGAAAATTATGAAATTGATGTAGAAATTAAGTAAATAATATTGAAACTTCGAAAATATCTTTGAAAATAATACTCTGAAAATAATATTTTGAAAATAATACTTTGAAAAAACCTATGAAAATAAAAATACTTTGAAAATAATATTAGTTTAAAAATAACACTTTGAAAATAATAATATTTTGAAAATAATACTTTGAAAATAATACTTTGAAAAAACCTTTGAAAATAATAATACTTTGAAAATAATACTTTGAAAAAACCTTTGAAAATAATAATACTTTGAAAATAATATTACTTTGAAAATAATATTTTGAAAATAATATTTTGAAAATAATAATTTGAAAATAACTTTGAAAATAATAATAATAATAATAATAATAATAATAATAATAATAATAATAATAATAATAATAATATTAATAATAATAATAATATTAATATTAATAATAGTAATAATAATAATACCCTTGTGAGTTGTTGAGTGTGAACAATACCCATAGGAGGAATAGAATATTTTGTCGGATAAACTCATAGTTTATATAATAATAACAATTATAATAATACTTTGAAAATAAAATAATAATAATAATAATAATAATAATAATAATAATAATAATAATAATAATAATAATAATAATAAAAATACTTTGAAAATATTATAAATAATAATAATATCCCCCGGCGTTAATAATAATAATTGATGAAAATGTAAAAAATGGTGTCAAAATATATTTAAGTTTTAAAATACCGCAAAGTAATATATATTTGTTCTACCACTTAATTGATCAGAATGTATACCCTTTGAGACATGTTGAGTGTGAGCTTGTGGTAATAATAATGATAAACTAAGAGTATTTATATAATAATCACATATTAAGCATATATACCCATGTTAAACAAGGCATGTGCAGTACAAATGCAATGCACACACACATAGATTTTTCATAAATTTTAAAGAAATTTGATAAAATTTCATATTTTTATACAAACACATAATAATTCTCTAGCCCATAACACACACACAAAGATTTTTTAAAGAAATTTACAAGATTTTTATAAAATTTATTATTTTTGCCTATTGCACACCCAATAATAATAATAATAATAATAATAATAATAATAATAATAATAATAATAATAATAATAATAATAATAATAATAATAATAATAATAATAATAATAATAATAATAATAATAATAATAATAATAATAATAATAATACTAATAATAATAATAATAATAATAATAATAATAATAATAATAATAATAATAATAATAATAATAATAATAATAATAATAATAATAATAATAATAATAATAATAATAATAATAATAATTGATGAAAATGTTGAAAATGGTGTCAAAATATATTTAAGTTTTAAAATACCGCAACGTAATATATTTTTGTTCTACCCCTTAATTGATTGGTCAGAATATATTTATTTTTCCTACCCCTTCCTTGATTTTGATTGGTCAGAATTTAATATACTCTGACATTAGCAGTATTACCCATACTCAGACATGTAAGCAGTAGTACCCATAGGGGGACAAAATATCTTGTCGGATAAACTCAGGGTATATATATAATCACATATTAAACATATATACCCATGTTAAAATAGGCATGTCCAATACATGTACAATGGACACAAAAACAGATTTTTCAATAATTTTAAAGAAATTTGATAAAATTTTTTCACACACATATACTCTACCCCATAGTACACACACAGTAAACATAGATTTTTAAAGAAATTTACATGTATTTGATAAAATTTCATATTTTTACACACATACATACACATAATAATTACCCATAACACACACACGTAGATATTTTAAAGAAATTTACATGTATTTCATATTTTTACACACACATACTCTACTCTATAGCACACACACACAGAAAACATAGATTTTTTAATGATAAAATTTATTATAAAATTTATTATTTGTACACACATACACATATAATAATTCTCTATCCCATAACACACACACGTAGATTTTTTAAAGAAATTTGCATGTATTTGATAAAAGTTTTTTACACACACATACTCTACTCTATAGCACACACACACAGAAAACATAGATTTTTTACAGAAA
This sequence comes from Schmidtea polychroa, assembly GCA_959609185.1. Classification (NCBI taxonomy): domain Eukaryota; kingdom Metazoa; phylum Platyhelminthes; order Tricladida; family Dugesiidae; genus Schmidtea; species Schmidtea polychroa. The sequence continues at coordinate 17,178 of CAUHTR010001979.1, read as the reverse complement.
TTTACATGATTTTTATAAAATTTATTATTTGTACACAAATACACATATAATAATTCTCTAACCATAGCACACACATAGATTTTTTAAAGAAATTTACATGTATTTGATAAAAGTTTTTTACACACACATACTCTACCCATAACACACACACAGAAAACATAGATTTTTAAAGAAATTTACACGATTTTTATAAAATTTATTATTTGTACACACATACACCCATAATAATTCTCTAACCATTGCACACACATAGATTTTTGAAAGAAATTTACATGTATTTGATAAAATTTCATATTTTTACACACACACATAGATGTTTTAAAGAAATCTACATGTATTTGATAAAAGTTTTTACACACACATACTATACCCGTAACACACACACACATAAATAACATAGATTTTCATAAAATTTACCTAAATTTATACATGTATTTGATAAAATTTTTATTTTACACACAGACACTCTACCAATAACACACACATAGAATTTTTAAAAAAAAATTTACATGTATTTGATAAAATTTATTATTTTGGCTATTGCACACACAATCACTCAGAAATATTTTTCTACCCTTAAGGTGTGTAATACTAGCATGTATACTTTCGAATAGACTTGTGTGTGTAAAAATTTTAGGTTTATCTCTAATACTTGCAATAATAATAATGGATTGAGTATGCGTGTAAAATTAATATCAAGGTATGACTAATAAATTTGCAATACACTTGCATAATTAACAAAGACTTTGCAATAAACGTGCATGATTAACAAAGACATGAATATAATAATAATAATAATAATAATAATAATAATAATAATAATAATAATAATAATAATAATAATAATAATAATAATAATAATAATAATAATAATAATAATAATAATAATAATAAAAATAATAATAAAAATAATAATAATACTATTGATAATAATAAATAATATTGATAATAATAATAATTTTGATATTAATAATAATAAATCCCATGGGTGCGTCATTCTGAAAACAGATGTCTTTGTTTTAAAAAGTGATGAGTCATTGTCTTTGTTATAAAAAGTCAGCGATGACTACCTTTTGTTTGATATGTATATTATAAGGTTTGAAAAATTTGAACCTTGGACCATCATACTCATCTTTGTATTACCTTTTGTTTGATATGTATATTATAAAGTTCGAAAGTTTTTGACCCTTTGAAGGTTATTGACCCACCATATACCTTCGACCCTTGGACCATCATACTCATCTTTGTATTACCTTTTGTTTGATATGTATATTATAAGGTTTTCAAAATTTGAACCTTGGACCCTTTAAACTTGGACCATCATACTCATTTTTGAATTTCCTTTTGTTTGATATATATATTATAAGGTTTGAAAAAATTCGAAGGTTTATGACCCTTTGAAGGTTATACCATTCGAAGATATGACCATTAGATAGACCTCTGAAATACCTTTCGAATTATAAGGTTTGAAAAGATTTTTTGAGGGACCCACCATTTTATTATATTGATTTGCATTTAAATTATTTGATATATATATATATATTTTATTATTATTTTATTATAATTATTATTAATTAATTAATTATATTATTAATTTTATTATTATTAATTAATTAATTAATTTTATTATTATTCACAAAAATATTATTATTATAAAGACATGTTGAACTCATGTCACGTGTAAATTAAACAAAGACAATGAGTAACAAAGACATTATTTGTTACTATTTCAGTCATTTTAGTACAAAGCATAGAGTATGTGTGTGTATATTTCTCTATCCTATCTGTATTCTGATTGGATAGACGTTACATATACTCTATGATTTTTTCAAAATGCTCGTGGATGAAAAAGTAAATTTTAATTATTATGTTTTTAATTATAATGTTTTTTAGAAATTATGAAATCAATTTATGAATTTTTTATGAAATTTTATTATGAATTTTTTATGAAGAATATGTTTTTATGGAGAAAATTATATCAGAAATGGTAATGTTTTTTATTACTTTGTTATTATTATTTTATTTTTTATTATTATTTTTTATTACTTTGAAATAATATTTTGAAATAATATTAATTTGATAATAATAATAGTAATAATAATTATAATAAAATAATAATATTACATTGAAAATAATAATAATAATGATAATAATAATAATAATAATAATAATAATAATAATAATAATAATAATAATAATAATAATAATAATAATAATAATAATAATAATAATATTAATAATAATAATAATAATAATAATAATAATAATTATAATGATAATAATAATAATAATATTGATAGGAATAATAATAATAATGATAATGATAATAATAATAATAATAATAATAATAATAATAATAATAATAATAATAATAATAATAATAATAATAATATTAATAATAATAATAATAATAATAATAATAATAATAATTATAATGATAATAATAATAATTTTGATAATAACATCTTTGTTCTAGTGGAGTCCTGAGTCATCGTTCTAATCGTGTGTGATAGTCTTTGTCTTAAAAATAAATGATTGGTCTTTGTTCAAAAAAGTCATCGATGAGTCATACAAGGGGGGATAGTGCACAAAAAAAATAACTTCTTATTTAAACTGAGTCATCGATGAGTCTTTGTCTATATGTCTTTGTTTAAATGTATTTATTTAAATATTTGTTTACATGTCATTATTTAAATATTTGATTAAATGTCTTTGTTTAAATATTTGTTTAAATGTATTTATTTAAATATTTGTTTACATGTCTTTGTTTAAAAAATGATGAGTCATACATACTTTAATAATGAGTCAGTTGGCTTTGTTCCAAAAATGACGAGTCATATGACCTTGTTACTAAAAATAGAATGACCTTGATGAGTCATCTTCTTTGTTTAAAAATGATGAGTCATCGGGCAGGATCAAGCGGTGATGAATCATATGTACTTTAATGATGAGCCATCGTCTTTGTTTAAAAATGATGAGTCATGTGACCTTGTTACTAAAAATAGAATGACCTTGACCTATTTACTAAAATTAGAATGACCTTGATGAGTCATCGATGACGTCATGTGACCTTGTTGCTAAAAATAGAATGACCTTGGCCTAGTTGCCATGGGACCACCGTTGCTATGGATGAGTCATGCGACCTTGACCTAGTTACCCTGGTTACCACGGTTGCTATGGATGAGTCATCGATGAGTCATATGTCTTTGTTTTGCGCTGAGTCATCGGGGAGGGGGGGTATTATGAGTCATGGAGCACACTTCCCTCTAATTTTATTTGTTCATTTCTGGAGCGTTGCTTGACATTTTGCTTTTTATTCACTGTTTAAAAGAAAAATATATTTGTTTTAATTCATTTCTAATATCGTGGCACTATGGCCATCAGAATATTAACCAAAAACAAAAATTGTCCACACGTTAATGTGGTTTGTTGTTAATTTCAAATATATTAAATGGTTAATTTATTAAGTTAAATAATTTTGTTTTAGAAATGTTTTAAAAATTTTATTGATTGATTGTAAAAATTAAAATTAAAATTAAAATTAAAATGCGTGTTATGAAAATTTTATTTGAAAAATCTTTAAATGAACCTTTTAAAAATAGTTGATTTGAAAAATAATTAATTAAAGAATAGTTTCTTTCCAGCTGTTTCAAATATTTCAAATTTAACCAGTTTGTATCGATTCATTGTGTAATTTTGCAATTTGAAATAAATATTGATATTTACTGAGTTATTTTATTTTGATCAAAGGGACGCGAAAAGTATATGCAAAGAAAATTGAGTTGAATTCTTAAAAACAATATTCTGATTGAATTTATTAAAAAGACAGCTCGGAGACTATAAATCAATAATATATCGATGTTTTTTGATAATCACGAATTTTCAGAAATTCACTTGAAAAGGCAGTGTCGAAAATTCATGAGTATCAACAAACATCGATATACTACTGATTTATAGTCTTCAAGCTTTCTTTTTAATCAATTCAATGGAAAAAATAATCAGTGGTAAAATTGGAAAAAAAGTTCTTATAATAATATTCTGATTGATTAAAACAAACCATATAAAACTAAATAAAAATAATTGCTGACCAGTGAGTTTTAAAACTAGTAAAATTCGAAATTCTTCTAATACGTAAAAATTAAGTATGTCTTTTAACTGGATAAAATTAAAGTTTCTGTTGAAATATCCTTAATTTTCTTTTTTTTATCAGTGGTTAAATTAGAGTACTCAAAAGAAGAATTAATCACTTCTACAGATCCCTGCCGTCAGTGGTCTGAGAGAAGACAATAATTAGTATATCCGTCTCTAGGAAATATTTTCAATCGACTTTCCTGACAATTTTTTGGATTTTTTAGAGATCTTTTCATCTTACTCTTTAATCAAGTTTGAAAACTGTCTCTATTCGTAAAATAGAAAATTGTGATCCAAATGCCCCTTTCGAATATCATTGGAAAAAAAGACATTTTTTACAAGTTTCGAAGTTTTATAAATTGATAATTTGAATTATTCTTAACATTTAATTTTACTCTATAATTAATCATGTCTATCCGAAATTAGTTCTACTTTTCGGGTGTGACTTGACTTTTATATTGCAATTAATACATCTTACTCTAAAGTAGAGGTTTATGATTCTTTCAGCAAAGGGTCACAAACAGAAAGAGCTAACATTTTAGTGAGGCGGTTGATAATAAAGAAAGAAAAACTTACATTTATAACAAATAATCTTAATAACCTGAAAAGACAATTATTGCACTATTTCTAAATAAATTCTGCGATAGGAATAAAAATGTGTACACAATTCAATTCAATGGAAATTATATCTTTTTTTGTCTACATTTCATACAATGACAAATGAACACAAAATTTTAAGTTGATTTTTAAATATTGTATTTTCTTTTCAACCTTGTCAAAATGTCATGTGAGTGTGACTTACATATTATCTGCTTATAGAAGATTCAATGAATAAATAATGATTTCTAATATTGTCATAATAAGTTATTAAAATCAGTGATATTTTTTGTTGTTTTGTTTTAGAAATTATCAAGATCTACGATTTCATGGTCGAAATACCAAATTTTAAAATAATCTTGCAAATGTACATGTTTTTATAATTATTATAATTTTATATATTTCATTTTGTCATTAATTTTAATTTCGGAAATTCATTTTTAATTCAATCTTTTATATAAATTAATTCATTTTTAATTGTCATTATTTTTAATTTCGTAAATTCATTTTTAGTTCAATGTCTTATAAGAACTAATCACAAATTTATTTTTAAATTTTTTTTCAAATTATCACCATTTTGTTAATCGATTATTTTTAATTGTACATTTTTTAATTGTAGAAATAATAAATTTAATAATAAAAAGTCCGATTTGATATATCACTCATAGTTTCTTTTTCACAGCACGAAATATGGGAAAAATCAAACTTGTTGACTTTATTTTAAAATAATTTTATTTTTGTTTGAAAACCTAAATATTACAATACAAATCAATTTACAAGGGGATTACGACTTTGTCACATTTTATTTACTTTATACATCATAGAAAAAAAATCTCTGGTGGCATAGCATTAAATTATATATGGAACAAATAAAAACATACTTTAAATATGACAAATATTATGAACGACCGACATAGATTATGTGCATATACTATAGAAAGTGGAAAATAATTTTGGTGAGAAAAATAAAATACACACACACTACATATAACAACCCTATAATAAAACACACAAACGTCATAAATTATGTGCACAAAAAATCTATTATGGGCATTTTTATTTATAACTAATAGCAATTTGAGGATATTTAGGAAACTTCACCACAATCCATCTTTCCATAAGTTTTTAGAAATTTGAAAAATGATCAAATATCACCGGAAATTATAGCAAATGTAGAAGAAAAGCATCGAAAAACGTAAACTATAATTATAATTATTAAATTCAAAGTTAAACATTTTTATATATTTAGAAATTGATACAAAAATTGAAGTCAAGAAAAGGGGAGAAAATTACTTCAATCGCATAAAATAAATTCCCAAAATCATTTGATAACGTAAATGATAAAATTTAAAAATACGTATTTAAATTAATTTTAATAAATCTACCTTTTTGAAAATAAATAATAAATGTCAAAATAATAAATACAATTTCAATTAAAAATATTTTTAAAAAACTTTAAAAAATAAAAATTTAATGAAAAATATAACTTTTAAATTATCAGCTGTCCATAATACGTGTCCTTGTTTTCCATAATTTATGACAACAAGTGTATAAATGTTTACAAATATCTATTAAAAATACAAGTTCAAATTTAATAGGGTTACATTTTAGTAAACACAAACTGACTTGTTTATACAGGAAACTTTTACTGGGATTTGTATTCAATAGTATTAAAAATGATAAAGTTACAAATAAAAAAGTTGTGCAAGTACGAAAAAAATGCATTAAACATTATTAAAAAAATTTCAATAGATTAAAAAACTTTATTAATCAAAAAAGATACTTAAACTGATTAATTGTCGATTCTCGCGTCTGTGTGCGCTTTGTACTGGTTTTTGGAGTCTTTTGTGTGCGCACACATTGTGAATATTTATTTCAGTTTTTTTGATCGATTTCGGGTTTTGATGGTATCGGTTGGATTTTAGGTGGTTCGAGAGTTATGTTTTCTGGAATTGTGGTTTTAAAGAATTGATTTATATTTTGATTTGAATTTTCGGCCTTAGTGAAATATGGAAGATAATGAATGTTTGATATGTCGTATTTCAATGAGCAATATAGCGAAGAGATGTCTTTTCAGCAGTGAAACTTGTCCATGTTATCGTGGCTCAGCAAGATCGTTGCAAATTATTAATAAAAGTTTTTCAAAACGATTGGAAATCAACGATTTAATTTCTGTAAATCATGAAATGACAGAAGAGGAACTCCAAGATATGTTTATGAAATTTCCCCAAAAGCTTAAAAATATTCGTAAATTATCTGAAACCATTTATGACATGAGCGATAAAAAGATAAAATTGCTAACTTATGAATATGATATTCTATTCAATCGAGCTCTTAAAAAGATCAACACAACTCCAATGTTTATTAGCCGAAGTGTTGAACAATTATCCAATGTTTCAAATTCAATCATGGCTCAATCTCAAGTTATTGGACACGATAAATGGTTTAACAAACAATGGTTTTGTACAAATAAAGCGTGTGATGCGATTAATTACAAAGAAATTCTTCTGATGTGTCTTAGACGTAAACATAAACATTTATTTAATAATTTATTTGTATTTTTTAACAAGATAGAAAGATAAAATTTCATAGTAAAGTGAATCGTGAAAAAATATAAAAAAAGTCATGGATTTAAATTCCTCGACTAAATAGGTCGATGACAAACTGTAAACAACATTATTCAACTCAATTTGCAATATTTTAATTTTAAAGCTTTTAATTACCTTTTTTGTATAATAAAGAAAATAAATTTCTAGGTTTAATTCGATACATGATAGACACACTGTCGGATAAAAATAAAAAGTAGACTGTTATGAATGTCGGATATGAAGATATATTCAAAATGTCCAAAACAAAAATTCATAAAATCTAATAAATTAAAAGTTTTCCTTTGTATTTTACTTGTAAACTAACTTAATCAATTTCTTTCGCAAAAACTCTTTGAAAGTCTAATTGTTTTAAATATTTCTAAAGAAATCCTATTGAAAATGACCCCTCGGCCCCTGGAGTAATGTCATAAAGTAGCCGCAATTTATTCGGTATCGATTTTGAAATACCGCCTCAATTTACTACAAACCCCCCCAAGACTTATCACTGTCAGGAAACGGCTGCGACAAATATTGAAATTAAAATTTACAGCTGTCTGATTATGTGTCTCACAGGAGGCTAATTAAATTATCTTTCCCCATTTAGACTTCAATGAGACTTTCATAGCACGAAATTCTCGTCGTATTATCTGATTAAAATCATTGAACTTTCTTACAATGATAGATTTAAATCTTATTGACTGAATAATAATAATAATAATAATAATAATAATAATAATAATAATAATAATAATAATAATAATAATAATAATAATAATAATAATATAAAGTGATGATTTCTTGGTAGCAGCATTTATTATTTAAAAAAATAAAGTGATAATTTAAGCTTTTTGCTGCGAAAATGTATTTAACACGTTGGCTGTCAATATATCACCAGTGAACACATGACCTCTGTAAATATTTCGTAAATTTTTCTCAAATATCGCAGGTCTTAATACAATTCGTGTGTGTCAGAGATGCCAACTAGTTTTTTTAAATATTGGCGGCGAAAACGAAAATGTTTACAGAAAATATTAAAATAATAATAATAATAATAATAATAATAATAATAATAATAATAATAATAATAATAATAATAATAATAATAATAATAATAATAATAATAATAATAATAATAATAATAATAATAATAATAATAATAATAATAATTGTTGTTGCGAATTAATTTATTTTCAACTTTAATATAAATGAACTTTGTTTTATTCTGTGAATTTTCTTTATCATAGTAACGAAAAAGGTTTGAAAAATTCTCTAAGTCATCATTTTACTGTCGAAGTGTGATAAAATTCTTTATTTTACAAACTAAAATCAGTTGTGAAATTCACTCGTCTTTGTATTTACATCTCAGAAGGATTCTCCATCTTTATTAACCGTGAACTAGATAAATACTTTCAGTTGTCGCACATCAGTTTTGATGAGGATAAAAAACCCTTCTCTGAAAAGGTCAACTTCAGGAGATTTCTGACAATGTGGACAAGAAATTGCAAAAAATGGTACAGGAAGAGACCCAAAAAATCAGCATTTGTATATTATTCAAAGCTTTCAATATCCAAATGGGAAGTGTGAATATATGAATGAAGTTTTAAGGTTTCGAAACATTATGTTCACGATTCGTGAATCGTTTCCTCTCCGATGAAATGATGGAAAATATTTACATTAAGTATCAAAACAAAATGAACATCTGGATGCGATATGGAGGCAAATTCTCGTGTAACCTTTTCATAGATTATGAGACCCCACCCATTATCTTTGAGTCCAAAAGGGATTCTGCAGAGTGGAAATTACCTTATAACAATGGTAACACATGAAGTTTACAGACAAGTCAGTTAAGATTAATTCCGAGACAGCCAAAATAAAGGCGTGAATCCCGCTATGATTTTTCATGACTATGCGTTTACGCAACATACATTTTCTAAATCATAATTAAGAAGGTTTGCTTGACACTTCTTGAGCTCGCTCCTTTTGTGTCCATGGACTTATACCTATTCCGACATATAAAGAAGCATTTGAGAGAGAAATCATTCACAAGCGCCAAGTATTTACTGTACCGGGTAGAAGAGTTATTCAAGGAATGCGCACGGAATGGTTGAGATTGTCTCGATTATGTCGTGCATTGGCTCTGAATTAGGTGAGTGTTGGATATCTGACATGTGTTTATTGCGTTCTATCGTGTCAGTAGATTAGATAAAGCTGAGTTTGGTCGGTGGAGATGTCTGTGTAGAGATTGATGTTCTGTTTGGTGATACATTTGTGGATATAGGATTGAGATGTCTCTTTATAGTAAATAGTCGTCGATTTTTGCAGTCTATCATGAGGGATTGTTCGCTGAGGAAATCGGAGCCTAGTATTGGATGAATTGTGTCTGCTATGTGGAAATTGTGAGTAAAAGTTGAGTTCAATGTCGGTAGCTTGAATGAAAGTTTTTTTGTTTCCAAAAATTGTATCGGTGTGCCGTTAGCTGCCAATACGGTGAAAGGATATTTGAGATCTGGAGTTATAGTGGTTGGGAGGATCGAAAATGATGATTCGGAGTCGATGAGGAAGTGAATTGATGAGCTGGAATTGAAAGTAGCTTCAACTGTAAAGATGTTGTTGATCGCAAAGGTACCACCTGAAAATCCAGTGTTTACAGACGGTGAAGTTAGTTTTTTTGGGGAATTGGAGTAGTTTTTGTCGTATTGTGGTTTGTTTGTGTGACGATTCTCAAAAGTACAGTCTGGAAGGCATTTCTGTGCATGTAACCCGAAGAGGTTGTGGTAAATGCAGATGGGAATAACTCTTAAGGTTAACGGGGGGTTTGGCCAAGAACATCCTATGTGACATGTTCTAGCGTCCGATGAAAACTTTTTGTGAAAAGAACAAGTCAGAGGTGGAAAAAAGTTCGACCTGTCCATTCTTTGGGAGTATGGAATTTGTCGAGGAGGATATCTTTTCTTGAAGCGAGGGGTCGGATATTAATGAGATGGATGTGGGTGTCTTACGAATAAGTTGTCTGGGTTATCAGTTTTCAATGATTTTTGCCAGGTGGAAAAGATTGTCTGAATCGACGGCGAGTAGGGAGGTTTGGACGTGATGTGGTAGCACTGTTAAAAAATAGTCCCATAGGATATCAGTGTTCTTTGATAGTATGAGCGTTTTCTTGTTCTCGTACGAGTTGGGATAAAAATGATGATGGTGCTTGACCTGCGTATGGAGTGGGTTTTTATAGTTTCTCAATTGATGAAGTGTTTGTGGGTGAGTATTTCTTATGTATCGCTGTTTTGATGGACTCGTAAGGGTTTTCAGAGTCTAATGCATCTAAAGCTAAATTTTGACATTAATTCGTCAGTTATCGCGTCTAAAAAGAGGTCTTGTCTAGATTTGGGGTTGGCATTTGTGAGCGACTCAAAAATGCGGAACCAAGATGACGGGGTGCCGTCTGAGTTCGACCGAATTCGACCGATGGGCGTGGATGAGTGATGTTCAATGTTTTTTTGGCGCCACTTCTTGTCCTAAAAAAAGTGTGACTATTGATTGTTCCGGGATTAGAAAAAGGGTCGACGATTGGGACTCCGTTATTTAAGGTGAAAAACTCGTTTTCGTCTATTAAAAAATGTTTCGATAGGTCTTTCATAAAATTTTGGGTTACACGGACTTGTAACGAGGTGTTGTTGTGAAGGACAGTAATGTTGCGCGTTTTCTTATTAATTAATGTTGGGTTTTTGGGTTTGGGAGATTGGTGGAAAAAGAAAAAATTAGCAACATACTAATTGAACATTTTTAATATATTATATATAAATTTAATAAATGAAAATGGCTTAATAAAAGTCTTAAGGACAATTATACATGTAATTTTTACTGTTTTTAAAGAAAAAAGAACATTTACCTTTGTCACTTCTGACACCAATTGTAGAGATATACAATTAATTTGAACAAAGAATTAATTGTAATTAACATTGTTGAAGATCTTGACCATCATCAGAGGTATCATTGTTAATAAGACGAAGGTTTCTGTTTCCTGCATTTCTGGCCTATTTGATCCATTGATTTTGACTCGATTTGATGATTCTTCAACTTCTTCAGTAACTTCTGCAACTTCTTCAACATGTTCGACTTTAGTGACAACTTCAGTGACTTCGTTAGACATGTTTGAATTTGATGATTTTTTAAATTGAATTTGATGATGATTTTCGGAAAAGTCCCAAGTGAAGGATTATTTAAACAATCGTTTTTAATTTTTTATTTTAATTTAATTAATTTAATAATATATTTTTAGTTCAATTATTAAATTGATAAAAGTTCTAGTCAGAGGCATTACAGTTATAATAATAAAAATGTGTTTTAGAATTAGTTTGAATAATCTATTGTATCGCGATGATGACAGTAACAATGTAGAAATATATCGTAAAATAGTTGTGTAAGTGGTGTTTTATAATAATTAAATCATTGCCATGTTTATTTCATTATGTATTTTCAAAAATATTAATCAGCTATTAATCCCCTGGATTTTTTTGTTTTACTGAATGTGACAAGGTCACATATACCTAATAATAATTTTAAGGTCAAATATAAAATTTAATTTAGTAATTAATTAGTTAATTAAATAATAATATATTATATTTTGCATGCGAAGTGTTAAATTGTTTTTAGGCTCCAGATAGTTATTAAAATATAGGTATTGTGTCAAACAAACTGAAGTGGTTGTCATTTATTATTTAATAACACTTTTTTATAAATAACATAATTGTTAACAATATTAGACTGTATAATTTGCAAAATAACAAAATTGGAAGAATGTTTTATTTAATATAGCAATTTCCCCAAATTTTTGAAGTTTTAAATTTTACTCTGTAATATTGTTTACAAATTTGAGTGTTTTCTTACTACCTAAAATACGAAACAAGTGTTAAAATCTGCGGACGGTGAAAGTAAAATAGTCAGTATTTGAAGACATTATTTTCACAATTTCTTTACCGTCTGTCAGCCTCCTAATAAAACCTTACCAATTAAAACGAAAAAAAAACAAAGTTTATTAATAATTAACAAACTTATCTAGTTAAACAATAAAATATTATGTTACTATCAAATGCCAGAAATTATAAATTGTAATGATAGCTGCAGAAGGGAAAATTGAATTTATACGATATTTACATTCTGAATTGGTAAATAAGACAAACTGGGAATGAAATCATTTGCCATTGGCTTCTATACTTTGTTCCCTGTCAAAGTAAAATTAGTTTGCCATTTCAATCAGTTCTCTTCCTTTTATTCTTATTAGTTTGAAGTGAGTTCAAATACGATAATGATAAATCCGATAATAATAATAATAATAATAATAATAATAATAATAATAATAATAATAATAATAATAATAATAATAATAATAATAATAATAATAATAATAATAATAATAATAATAATAATAATAATAATAATAATAATAAATAATAATAATAATAATAATAATAATAAAATAATAATATAATAATAAAATAATAATAATAATAATATAATAATAATAATAAATAATAATAATAAAAATCCTTCGTATTTATCTTGATCCTATTTTTTTTCAAATTTTCATACATTTCGTCCTTTGAAATGATTGAATAGCTTCAATTTTGCTCTGATCGGTTTGGATGCCGTCTTTATTTATGGCCTAAGAATTTTACTTCGCTTTCAGTTTTGACATTTTTTGGATTAATTCTTAGTTTAGCTTCTGCGATTTTCTGCAATCCTCTTTCCAGCAGTTTATAGTGTTCTTCCATTGTGTTCGTAAAAATTAATATATCGTCCAGATAAACCATTTCCCGTCTTTCCATAAATCCTTTATATCTTCGTCATGAGCTCTTGAAATATTTTGTTGGCCGGTAAAGGTTACTATTTTTGTTAGCTTCCCTATATTTACATCAATTGAATTTTACCATATAGTCTCCAATTTACTGTCATTTGCACACCTTAGCATTTCATTTGTTTTTATTATCTCAACTTTGTCCAATTTATCCAGTACTGCTTTTCAAGTGTTATACTTGGTCTACCTTGCATTTATCATAAGTCATACGAGGTCCTTTTTATTCGTCTTTCGTAAATATGTTTTGTTCCCCTTTGTTCTTTATACTATCGGAAATTTCATTAATCCACATAATCTTATCTTCATTCATATCTAATGTCTTTTCTAGGAAACTATATACTTTTTCTCCTGTTCTTTCATCGCTACACATAATTGTGCTATTTTCATTTCTATGATCTATACTGCTACTTTTATAAACATTAAATTAGTTTTATCATCCATATTATTACATAAATCTTTACTAAAAAAATTAAAATTATCTACACTATTCAAATTATCTACACTATTCAAATTATTTACATTATAAAAATTATTTACATTATTATAACCAGCATTTTCATCAAAATCAAATTACTTAATAAATGGCTCCTATCATCGCCTCCTGTGATGGAGCTTCCTCGTTTGGGTATTGCATTTCGTCTTATCTCTCTTCGGATTCACTTGAATAATTCAGTTGATAGTTTGCATCTTGATTTCCAATTGCTGCTATCTCTCTTCTGTTATACTGATTGTTCTGTTGAAATCGGCCCCCTTTATTTAGGTGTGCTGCATTATTTCTTCCGTAATGATTCATTTTCGGTTTAAATCTTTCTAGGTTTGTATAGCATTCAGTTTCTTTGTGACCTCGTAGATGACATCTCCTACACTGAATATTTGGACATTCTCGACGTACGTGTCCATATAATCCACATCCAAAAACACTGAAACCTCCTCTTCATAGTACATTTTCTGTGCGGGTCTTTGAACGGCATCTCTGTAGCTTTTGACAGGTTTCATATATGTTATAGGTCGGATGGAGTTAACATGGTTTATAGCTTTAATCACTTTCTCAACTTTTCTAATTGTGCTTTTAATTTCTTCTGATGTCTTTAGTTCTTGCATTTCTATTTCCTTTTTAACTTTTTTACTCGAGCCTCATTCATGAGCAGGCACTTTTTAATTTCTTCTTCGTTCCACTCGTGTCGTAGTAATCTTTTGGTTAATTTCTCTACTTTTTCGATAAAGCCGTCTGCTGAATCACATCCTTGTTCATAATTTAGAGCTTCCTTTAAGTCTTCGTATAATGATTTTGGCCTCGAAATGCTGATCTGAGCTTCTCTTCAAATGTTTTTCCTTCTGCTCTTTCATTTTAATCATATAATGGTTTATTCAACAGTGTGGTAACCAGAATCATCTGCATCTTGACAGATGTTTCGTAATATTAAAAAGATTTTGGCGTTCTTTGATGAATTCTTCCAGGTCGTCGTCTCTATGGAATCTTTCTGGTAGCAACCTGATAATCAATAGGTTTGTTGGCGTGGTCGCCATGTTAGCCGCAACAACATCAAATTCGTTTTCAATATCCATAAAATCAATTATAAAATTACCAAATAAAATTACTTCACTAAAATTAATTTTATTTACAAAACTGCGCTCTTTCGTAATATTCAAACAAATATCTTTGAGGCTTTTATTTTAATTGTGATATTGATTTCAATGCTGGTTTAATTTATTTTTATATTTAAAACTTACTTTAATTTATTAATTTAAATATTTGTATAAAAATTTATTTAATCTGATAAATACAATTTAAATGTTTATTAGCAATGTTACGTTTTAACTTAAACGTGAATTCTACCCTTTCATACGATTTACCAGAATCCAGTTCGGACAAATCGTTGTGTCAGCAAAATACCTAACCGAATTGTGTTCGGGCAAATCACATTAGTGGCTAATAAATCATAATGTAAATATCTAATTAAATCCAGAATTTAATACATAAATTCATGAAAAATTTGAAAAAGCAATTGAAAAAAATCAAAATTGTAATGTTGTATAAAAGTAAAGTCACCAGACGTCCTGGATTTGAGTTGTTTTCCCTCTCAGAAAACTGTGCCGGAAAGTGTGCCACATAGTCATGCAACACTTTAACATTTTCAAATTAGAAGAAAGCAGAGAGAAAAAATTGAAGCGTTTCTTTTAGCTTTTTCTTCTTTCTGTTTCTTCTTTTTGTCTTTTTTCTCATAAAACGTATAGATGTATAATTGAATATTGTATATTGTAAATTGTGTACAGTATAATCATCTGGGTTAAATAATTAGTATAATCGTTTAAAAATATAAATATGCAATTTACATACTCTTCTAGTGAAGAACAAAATAGTTTTCCTTTCATAGTATTCCATGCACACATTATTAGTCTAAATTCATGCAGAAGTGTAATATAAACGACCAGTCATCCTGGATTTTGGGGTTTTGATTGAACATGTCCAGTATTCCAATAAAAAATATTTTTTCACTTTGTATAAAATTAATATTTCTCAGCTTGAATAATGGGTTAGGGTCATATCATTATTGGATCATATTCAAGCTTTAAAATATACTTTTTCTCTTAATTGACGGTCATTTTCAAAAGATTTCAAAATATTCTCAGATATAAATAAAAACAAACATGATGATTCATACACTTGGTTTAAATACCACACTGAATTATAAATGTGATTAATCTGTGTAAAAGGTGTATAACAAATTGACAGGAGCAACTGCAGTGAATTTTCAGCACACAGGCGAGTTTGTATGTTCTTTACAATATAATTTATTGATTATTTTTTATATTATAAGTGGTTTTTATCAATTGCCAAAGCGGTGCGCTATATTTATAGTAATCATGCACGCTCAAATGTTTTATACTCTTTTTATTTATTTCTGCAGCTGCCTTATGTAACTTATTTTATTTCAGTTTTCAGCCTAAAAATTTATTCAAAATGAATTGAAATATTATTACAATATTAAATATTACTTATTAAATATTACAATTTATTTAACATCGCATTTAACATTATTCAGCTACTTCCGGTAAGGAATCATTTTGAATTTGTTTTAATCAATATCTGAAATTTATTATTAGTTTTGTTTAAATAAACACACTAATTACTGTTGATAGAGGAATGCACTTTGTAACGAGATCGTTGATGGTTATTCAACAAATTCGGGTCCAGGCATGGAATTGTGTAGTTTTCAGTATTTCATATTCTCAAGAAAATGAAATTTCATTTTTATCAATTAAAACACTTTTCAATAGTTTCAATTTTTGCAATTTTGATCCTTGATTTTGTATTGCTAGATAGGCATAAGGTTATCAATAAAATAATCTGACCTTTTTATCACAACTTCTTCCTTTTCATCTCTTTTCAATAAAAGCTAAACATTGATATATATAGGAAAAGATGAGGATAAAGAAATTGTACTCAAAAATACTTCCAATTAAGGTCTTATTGTAGATCTGGGTTATTTTATTAGTTCTTAAATATTGTAATTATTGAATCATACTTAATGTCTTGTATCCATCTTCACTCAAAAATGATATGATTATTCTTTTGAAATGAAGTCAAGTATTTCTTTATGTAATTTTTGGTATATACCTTGCAACCTATTGCCTTTTGTCTTCAATGAAATTTACTACACGAACTACAGAGATAGTCCAATGACCTCATGTTTATTAGAATAAAATTTTTTTGTTTAATCAACTTTCAAAGTACCTAATAAAGTATCTAATATTCATCAATCATACAAAATTAATTCAGAGCAATAAAGGAGTTTCCATAATATGATAGTTGTCCATATCTAAGGAAAGTTTTGATTATTTAGTGCTGACCAGATATTGCAGAATCGGATCTTGATTCAAAAATATATTTACTTGTTTAGAATCTTTCTCCATTTCCCTCTAGCGTGACGGAGAGAAATATTCATTGTCAATTGTTTCTTTTAAATTATATATTCTGTAAAACATTTCTTATTTGAATAAAAGAAGATAAAA
>CAUHTR010001977.1:0-21031 GCA_959609185.1 Schmidtea polychroa | reverse complement strand
CCCCTCTCATCCCCCTGTCACATTTTCTTACACCCCCTCCCCCCCTTCAGTTTATCACTGTTTCAACATTATTTATTTAGGTCTATGCATCAATAATTGTCAGATAAATAATTTTTGCCATTTTAAAATATAACAGCTGACGAAAAGTATATTTTAATTCGTTTGATAAAGTTTGTCCGACGGAAGATTTTAAATTGTATCCATATGTAAAAGGTGATGTAAATCATAATTAATATACTTGTTTATTTTTAATAAGAAACGTTTTAACGAAAACTCGAAATTACTTTTGAAATGACCAAACATTGCATTTAGATGTTTATAGTATATATCATAT
The DNA here is from genome assembly GCA_959609185.1 of Schmidtea polychroa. NCBI lineage: Eukaryota > Metazoa > Platyhelminthes > Tricladida > Dugesiidae > Schmidtea > Schmidtea polychroa. Next base: position 20,697 of record CAUHTR010001977.1, on the reverse strand, counting down.
TAAATATTCTATTGTTCATTCAGAAAACACAAACGAGTAAACAAATAACTTTAACATGATTTACAATCAGTATACATTGAAATATCAGCATGGAAATATAAACGAGTAAACAATGTATAATTTACAATTTAAGTTTATAAGACATTTGAAAATATTTCACAATACTCTAAATTTAATTCGTATTCTTTAAAACTTAAAATTCGAAGATAATATTCAAAATTAATTAATTAAAAAAATCTGCCCGTTGTTAAATTGAATATTCAAACAACTTCCACTTTGATAATTTTGGGTATTTTCTTTAACATTGTTTAATTGATATAAATTCTATATAATATTGATATAAATAGTTAAACATACATGGCAATGATTTAATTGTGAGAAAGCCCCAATCAAGCATTCTTTTCACTATATATTTTGACAGTTTTCCTGTCATCATCAGGTAGGATATAATAACTATATAATTTAAGGATTTTTAAACAAATTTATTAATTGTATTAATTATTAATTATCTAAAAAATTTTTTTTAATAAAAACATTGCATTCTTTAAAAAATTATAATTAAAATAATATATTATTTTTAAAGTTTTAATACTTAGAATTTAATTTAATAATTCATTAATTATTTAATTTAACAACAACAATCGATACATACAATATCCAAAAAATTATTTAAAAACATTTGAAATACAAGTATTCACTGCATTCTGCACATTAATTTTCGGATTCAATGACTTTATCAATAACGCCTCAAAAATTACACGTTCCCAATAATTATTGAAATTTTTTAAAAAAATTTTAAAATAAGATATACCTATTTTACTCTTACATTCCTTATTGTGCTCACTAATATTTTAATGCCTTCGGTCTATAATTCTCTCGAGCTCGAATACAGGGATGACTGGAAGTCTCTAGAAAGTATGTGGCATTATACCAATTACATATAAACTGTTAAACGAGCTCAGAACACTATTCGACCGGAGTTTAAGACTTATTAATAAACATATTGCGTACTTTCCATGAAGTTGACACTATCCTATAGTTTAAATTCCCTAATTCCTTTCTTATCTTCTAACACAAATTTAGGCTCATCATCCTTACTCACACTATTAAATTCATTTAAGGCAACAAGTAAAATGAACAATATTTTAGTAAAAATAATCAGTATTTTAAGTAAAAAATGATCAGTAAAAAAATTTTTTTTGATCAGCATTTTATTAAAATGATCAGTATTTAATGCCATAAAATCAGTTACAAATTAATAAAATGGAATTTGATCAAATAAAAAGTTACAAGTGATCAGTATTTATTCAAATAATGATTGGTAAAAGGTGATCAGTAAATTTTCTTTTAATAAAATATAATTTTTATTTAATCTACTAGTAATGCTTTTGCTGTTTTCTTTGGTCTTCCTCGCTGACATTTTCTTCTGATTGGTATTTGTTTGGCAGCAGGTGGTGGCTTGACATATTTTAGACGAATAGATACACCAATTACATGCTTACACATATATTCTTTTTAAAAGATGAACAATTACATGTACCTTCCTTCCATTTGGCACCATCTAACGAAATATTTACGATCCAAACAACCGAAGATCTTCTTCTAAATTGATCGAATGTATTCCAACGCATGTCTTTCACATTGTGTATCTGATCCTCTGATACTTTTGATTCGTTTCCTGCTGGACAGTAGTACTCTACACATTTGGAAAGAGTTTTAGATGTTATTATTTTACTACTTTTGGCCCAATGGTAACCATCTGTCCATTTTTTTAGATCAATCGTTGGAGATTCGATGAATTGTTTTCATTAAGATTTGACTAATTTTTTAACAGAATCGAGACAAAGTTTAAAATAACGCGATAATGGAAATCTTTCTCTAAGAGTATATTCTTTTATAATAACTAAATTAAATGATTCTAGTGCATTGTTGGTTGATGGAGTATTGCTGAGTGCCCTTGATACCAATTCTGATGAGTTGTTAACCACATTTCCTTCATATAGTCGATAAAATCATACTTCAATTTATTAAATTTTTTCAAATATCTGGATACTTGTGATTTGTTTTTTGGATGTAAGCCTTTTTCTCTAAGTTTTTGCAATATTGCTTTTGGTTTTATTTTAAAATCATAAAGCATCTTCATTTCTTCCTTCATTTCTTCAGTTAATCTATTATTATATAATAGATTGTCATGCATGTGGTATGCTCCAGTTCGATATAAATCAACGTGCTCATTGTTGAGGTGTACCTGAATTAAAATACCAGCTGGACATTGTTTTACTCTTAATTTTGCTTTGTTACACCTATAATAAACTTTTTAAGAATCAGCAGTTTTATTTTCATAATGATAACTCCAAGTATTTTCGGATTTAATGAAATCGATCGCTTTATCTTTATTTGTATGTCATTTCAAACTTCCAATCACGTAATCTTTTTTTCACTTGATTGATACCTGTTAATATTTTCCTTATCTTTATATATTTCATTTTCGAAATCATATTTTGATTCTGAAGATTCGTAAAATGGGATTTGAGAAGCCATGGTTATTGTTTTTAATTTTTTTAAAAATTTATTTTAAATTTAAAATTGTTAAGATTTAAAAATATTAACGTTTTAAATAGTCAAATAATTATTTTTAAAACAATAACTAATTGACTACTGATCAAATTAATAAAATACTGATATTTCATATTAAAAAATACTGATAATTTGTATTAAAATACTGATCATTAAAACTTATGCCTCTATTTAACTCATCAGACTCACACAGCCTCAACAAAATCACACCCAGATTTTCTCAAACATGAATCCTTATGATTTTTAATAAATTTGTCAACAGTCTCTTTTACTATAATTAATAAAAAAAGAAGGGTTATTGAGAACTTCCAATTAACGAAATATTACAGAGTAGGGACTAACAAATATTGCGTAAATATATACGCATAAAAAGATGAGGAAAAATGGCAGAAGTCTCAAACCTATTCAGTCCAACCCCAGAAACATCGAAATAATTCAATTAACATTTATTTTAATTCATTTGAGATATTATTCAACATTTTGATCCAACTATTTTATGATCAAGTAAATATATAAATATTAATTATCACATTGTATATGACTTATCTAACTTATTTTTATTATTTTATGATAGGGTTTAATTGTAAAATGCAAACTTAATTAAATAAAGGGAAGTGTAGTAAAAAATATATTATTTGGAAAAGTAATATTTCTGAAATAGCCCAGCAGATTTTTGTAATTGTCAAAATAATTAGTACTCAAAATACAATTAAAACACACATGTTTTTAGGCAATACAATAATAATATAAACAGTAAAGCTTGCAAAATAGCGATCTAAAATCATTATCAAAAATTTTACCACTTTTTTAGCAAACTTAAAAGGTTAACCCTACTAGTTTCAAAACTCGACCACGACACGACAGAAAAGTTCATAAATTAGCACGCAACATAACACGCATATATAACAAATTAACACATACATAACAGGTACAATTCTTTTGGTAGAACTGAATTTCGAGGAAGATTTGTGACTGTAAACTATATTGAAATTTGTAAACATTTTTCATGAAATAAAAATTTGTTAAAAACACGACGTTTGTTTTTATATTTGATAGACATATATAGTTATTATAAGAACTTTTTTTCAAAAATCACCACTGATTTCTTTTCCATTGACATTGTATTTATTAAAAGGTTTGACTATGAATCAGTAAATATATCAAAAACATCGATATATTTACTGATTCATGGTCAAGCTTTTTAATAATACAATATATAGTTATACCAGTGCAACGTTGGGAATCTCAAGTCTTTTTTGAGATCTCAACATTAGTAAAGCGAGAAAATATAAGAAAGATGGATGACCATATCAAGGACCACATTGAATCATAGAACAAATTCATAAAAAAGCGGTTATAAGCGTAAAGGAAACGGTTCGAAAGGTGACAAAGATTTAAAACAAATGATAGATGTAAGAAACGATAAATAAATATTACACAACTAATTAAACTAACCATTAGCATAATATCTCCATAAATCATAGTTTCAAGATCAAAGGTTATTTATGATCTTTGATAGTAGTTTTGAATGTTGGAATGTATGTGTGCTTGCAGGTATCCTGTATCAATAATTAGTAAACCAATAAACTCCCTTTTCAGATATTAAGCAATGAAGAACTATATAATAGCGTGTGGAGATTTGTCTTGGATAATAAAATTTGTTAAAATTATATCTCTTCTCAATAGCAAGAAAATAAAGAGGAAAAACAGTAAATGATGAAAATGAATTTCATTTTAAATGGTTATTATAAATACCTAAACTGCTCATTTAAGTTTATAATTTACAAAATTTTAAATGTAAAAAAAACCTAAAACATTTAATAAATTATCTCTATTTTAGCCCAAAACGAATAAATAAAATAAAATTATGTGGCTAAAATATAAAAACTTAAAATTTAAGTTAAAAAATTAATAAAACTAATTACTGGTGAATAATTATAAGTTATTCATAGATTTTCACACCAACCTTTATTATAGAAGTTTTATTCCATGCAAACGGGTGTGTGTTAGTATTGTGTGTGAGCGGTGACATTTGAATTATTTTAATTTACATAACATCAAAGAATTTAAATAAGCCCAATCATTTACTGTAGCGCTTATTTGATGAAACTGAGCAAAATCGGTCTAGAGAAAAGACAACAGCGCTTCAAATATTGAGTTAGTTTTCCAGCCACATAAATTTATGTATACTTTTAAAAGTTTAAGTTTCGAAAAATTGCAATCTCTTAAGCATAAAACAAAAACTTTATTTAAAAATGAAAATATCTTATTAATTATTAAACTTAAGAACTAATTGATAAATTCAAAAATTAATAAATTTACCCTCTGACACTTTATGTTTTAATCAAGAAAAATTATAATTTTCAAAATATTTTACCAATTCGAATTCCAAATTAAATAATTTATTCATGAAGTAATGGAATGAATGCAAACTCCTATTGGTGAATTTCCCAATATTATTTAAAGAATTCATTGCCATAGAATATTCTTTGAATGCTGAAATAAGAAAACAACTATTAACTTATAATAATTTACAAATTGATTTCACAAAGTATTAAAATTTAATCTATTTTAAATTACAGCAATTACTCTTTTATCCGCCATAAACGGGACTATGAACAAAGGTGGCGGTTTCTAGAAAATGGCGGCTTTTAGAGTAAAACATAATAAAATGTATTAAAAAATCTAGTAAAAAATTCATTTCTTTATTATCCAGTTATCCAAAGTCATATTTAATTCAAAAATACCAAAAATTATAAACAAAAATAATTAATAAAATATATTATTAAACCAAATTACACTTATTTATATTCATCTTTGCAAAAATAAATTGTCGGATTCCAGAAAATGGCGGATAAGAGATTAGTTATTGTATTATTAAAAATCATTATTAAAATTTGAACATAATATTATTAATTATTTTGGTTAATATAATTCAAATTTGACCTTATTTATTAAAAATTATATTAATAAATTCCAATGCCTCCGGAACGTCACCCGTCAAAATAGCCCCAACAAAATAGCTCAATTTATTATAAACATTTATTATGAAAATAATAAATAATAATTGGTGTCACAGTACCTTAAGGGGACAAAATATCTTGTAGGATAAACTCGTAGTATATATAATAATGTTGACAATTCCAATAAAATGAGTTTTTTTGTCGAGCTATTTTGTCGGGCTATTTCGACGAGTACCCTCCAGAAACACGGACGAAGAAATACAAATCTCCCCACAAGAAAGATAATGATCGGCATGGACTATAATTAATTATTCGGCCATAAAAGAAAATATGATTTATTTTAATAATAGATTTCTCGAGATGTGCTTTATATTCAAAAGGGGTTGCGGTAGAATTTGGTAGTCAGGCTCACAACATAATATTATTAGAGATAAAAATTAATAAAATTTTACCATTAATTTGAATATCTGAAAACTCAATTTTTTGATTTTCTAAACTCTTTTCAATTATTTTTACTTCTTTTTTTATTGTTGTGGCATTTCGACATTTGAAAATGTAAATTAAAATGATGAAAATAATAAGAAACAAAAATGACAAGATGAATGTAATATAGGTAAACGTAGTTAAAATTGGCAAAGTCAAAAATAAAATCTTTCCAAGAAATTGTTTGTAATTGCAAATGTTTCCATATGAAATGATGATGTTAATAATAATAATTTGACCAAATGGCATTTTGTGGGAATCCAAGCGGCAAATTATTGAATAATTTTGAATGTATTTGCTTGAGCAGGAGACATTTGCAGAGAAATCAATATTGATCTGATCCGCTGTTATCAGATATAAATTGGCATTGCTATTGATGATCAGTTTGGAATTTGAATGATATTTTTTATTTTTATCTGCTAATTCAAATTTTGGTTTAGGCAAATAAGATAAATCATATTTTGTTTTTTCAATTCTTACAACTTTCTCTGCAATATTGCAAGGTATTGGACATGAATAATACGATTTATTTTTACAATTATTTCCAGTTTCATTTAATTTGTTACAACTGAAAATTTCAGATCTCGTCATTTTATTTCTGGCTGTTAGAGTTTGCGATGAATGATTTAAACAAATCCTTGCAGTATATCCTCCCCCTTCTGTAATGTTGATCTTCTGATCGGATCTTGAATTTGCAACGGAGATAATTATTAGAAATAATTTCAACTGTAAAAAAATGAGCATAATTTTGGTTCTAAAATTATAAGCTAATCTCATGAAATTCTTAGAAAAAAGAATTTATAAACCAGTTTCAAGGATGTCTTAAATTCAAAATGTTGATATAGAAATTGAATTATTAATAATAACCAATCAAATGATGAAAATATAAATTTGATAAATGTGCAAGTAAATTTTAAAGTAAGTGCAAGTAAGTGTTTAAAAATATTATTTTATTAATTACATTTACTTACTAACGGTGGTATTATGTGGTTAGGACTCAAACTCGTGTTGACCTCAATGACATTTCAAGGTCATCACAAATCCAATAAAATAACGCTATGATCATCAAATAAAGGTTAACAAAATAATTTGTTAATTTTAATTTAATTACTTTCATTTAAATATTTAATTTATTACATTTGTTGCGTATTTTGTGCAAGTGTTTACCACAGCCTTACTCCTTGGTGTCCTTTTATTAAACCAATCGAACAACCCAAAACTAATATTTATTCGAAATGATCACAGTTACACCTTTTAAAGAAACAATCTCCGTTTACACCAATTTAAATAACTATTACTTCAATTTCAACCTCAATCTTGCACAGGGATAAATCTTACAACGTGAGATGTGTCTTTCTGGTACCTTAAATTCAAAATGACTTAGATTAGCACTAGAGTTAAATTCACTTTTACTTCCTTTCACTGTAATATCACTTTTATTTCTTCAACCAACTGCAAATTCTGTTTACTTGCCGGTGGCTTTTATAGCCGTCTCGTAATTATATTATCTCACCAAATTACTTTTGATACTTTACTCCACGTCTCCTCTCTCCGAGCAATTTATTTATTTTTTGAACAGCCTACCCCAATTTAACTCCTCGTCGGCTAATTCGATCTATCTAATTAAATTGATCACTCGGACCGCCTCATACTGCTCGTGTTTTCCATTGGATCGGGTTTCCCACCAGGTCGGGTTTTCTATTGGCTAATTAATTTTTGAATTAATTTTAGTTATTTGTAATTATTTCTTTCTAGGGACCTCCATTAACTTTATTTTTTTAATATTTAAACTTGTCTCATTGTTCGACATCTACTCATGCCAATTTCCCCACGGAAAATATTCATTTTTAAAATTTTTTATTTATTGATTAATATTTTTGTACTTTAAATTATTATTGTGAATTTCATGTTTTTATTGATTTTCACTTTTTTTTGTGCCCATCTCATCAAACCCTAACACATTTATAAATTAAGAAGCTAGGGATTAACACTAAAGGGTAATAGCAGTAAGATTCAGTCGTTCCTGGACTGTTATCAAAATAATCAAATCATTATAGTTCATCAATCGAGAACAAACAATAAAAAACACCAGCAATTCACGGTTGAAAAAATTCTGAGTAGAACACCATAAAAGCTTTGCATATGGACAATATATAATAGCTCTCGATTATGTTTTAATAGGAAGATAATGATATCAATCCAGATCCTTCAGTCACATCAGATAAAGATGATTATTAAATAAATTTTGTTAGAACATATTGTTGTTTTTTATCTCAATTTTTTAATATTTTTATGTGTTGAGCAGTTGTTTCCGTTGGTTCTTATTAATAGAACAACAATTAAAATAAATTGAAATAATTAAATAAAATAAAATAAGAATAATAAGATATTCTTGACTTGGGTTTGGCGATATAGATAAACCCTACCTGTAATATTGAAACTATCATTCCTAAAAGAAGTAACCCGTATAAATAAAGCAGTATATTGCATTTCACTTATAACAATAATCTCAGTATTAAGAATAGTGGCTGGTAATAGAAACTTCTTGAAAGTAGTAAATCTCCATAGTTTCAAAACTTCACTCCCACTCCACAGAGAAGGACTATAATATATCTGATTACCGCCAAGTACCGCCAAGTACCGCCAATACATGAATAATAGGAAATATTTGATAAACCCTCACCAAAATATATCAACAGTCTAATATCAATAGCTTGACAAGTTCATCAATAATGTCAATTTTGATTAAGGAACGAATATGATTTTATCTTTTAACATTGGAATAACCATTTAAACGTCAAGGTCCTTTGGTCTTCCGACAAAACGAGACATTTTTCCTCAATCGAATGACGTTAGTTCATAAAGGTAAACATTATCTATCAATGGCCGATAAATCTGAGAAATGAATTAATACCTTAAAATCACACCTAGAGTTTATCTGGTGGCCTAATTGCCGAAGAATAACACGGCATAATTATTCGTACTAAGCGAGGCAATGCGAGAAACCATTCCGGATTTCAACAGCTTGCCTCCACCAGCAAGGTTAATTTAACCAGATACATGGTATATACCTAAAATACCTGAAAAGGATATACTTACAAATAAATGATATTTATTAAAAAGTTTCTTTATGAATCAGTATATATAGTTATGTTTTTGATATTCACGAACTTTCAACACAGCCTTTTTCAAGTGAATTTGAATTAAAAACACCCCTTTAGACAAATATAATATAAATAAATCTTACTTGTTTATCTCATAAGGTCATTTAAGCCACNAGATTTGTTATATTTTTATATTTTATATTTTATATTTTTTTAAAATATTATTTTAGAATTTATTAATATGCATTTTATATTTGGCGTTTTTACATATGTCTATTTTAATATCACAAAAAAATTTTTTATAGTAAGCCCAGGGCGCCAAAAATATCCCTGCCCCCGGGCGCCAAGTACTCTAGCTGGGTATAGGCACCAACTAATTAAGACACGGTAAGTGAACCATCACCAATTTTTTCTTTAGTCGAGAATGCCAAACCAAAAACGAAAATACGAAGATTCCGAATCCGGCCCATCTACTATATGGGTCGTTACCGAGCCGCCCAACTCAAGCGGGGAGAAGCTCATTCCCCAGCGGAGCCAACCCAAAACGTTCAAGCACAGTTCCGCAGCGCGAATGCATATGGTACAAGATCCGCGCTTGTAATGATGGATTTCGGGTCGAGCCAAGTAGGGGGTTCCCGAAAAATTATGCCATCCGGATCAGTGAAGTGAGACGGATGCCCCATGATCCTGCACAATCAGGAACCGGATTTGAACCCGACAGGAATGGTCCAGATACAAGCCGTAACCGATATCAATCACGCGATCGCGCGGTAATGCCAGGTGGAATTAGACATCAAAGCCGGTATTATGGAAAATACGGATGGCGAACATCTGTTCCAACTAAATCTGGAGTGGAAGAAAGAGTTAGCATCCTTCTAACATCAATACATAGAAACGCACAGTTCGGTCAGGCAGAGTCATGAATAGCCTCGAAAGAAGCGCAGGCGACCCCGTAAATAAACCGGAGGATAGCATGAAATTGTTTTAGTATTAATTTTGTTTTTAAATTAAATATTTTAGTTGATGTTTAATTTATTAAATGAGTGTGAATGTATGTATGGTTTTCTAGACCTTGAATGACGCAGTTAGCAAATAAAGGGTTTAATTATGTAGGTAATTTCCTTAGTGTCAAGCAATGAGGGAGCGTCAATAAAAATTAATTAATATTAAAACTATTTATGCTAAAATAAGGATGATGAGCCGTTGAATGAGTGTGGGATGAATGAGGCCCCATGACACCATGACACAAAATTTCTAAAATACCCAAAAATTAACAATTTTAGGTTATATTTAATTGACTCTGTTGAAAAGGAGCGGAATAATATCAATTATATGTAAAAACAAACAGAACTGTCAAACGCCCTACACGCAGTAATAATTAATTGGGATATTGGGGATAACGAGTTTGCCCCTCCAGAATTGTTTTTATATCTTTATAAAGAGGTTTGAATTCAACCATTTCTATTTTTTAGTGTTGCAATTAATCGAAGATCTAAGAGCCTACAGGGAGCAGGCACAAGAACATGTAGAAAATCTGCGACTTCGAGTGGATAAATTCAAGGGACGGTGCCAGGAACTCGAAGGCACCTGTTTCAGTCCCACTGAAATGCAAAAACGCCTAAAGCTGATCCAACAACTGCAGCTTCAGAGTGCTCAAGATCAAACAGAGATAAAGGTGCTCCGGTTGCAAGTCCGCCAACTGGAAACACAGCTCAATCAAAGGAATTTTGACCAGGAAGTGGCCCAGCACATTCGACGTGTAGTTGTAGAAATGGCGGAGATCGCAGGCAACGGCTGCCAGCACAAAAAAGAAAACGCTCCGGTAAAGCCGAAGGGCGCGGCTAAAGATAAGTCGAAAAGTTTCGATATCATCTGACCCGCAATAATTTACGCGTGATCTAGCTTTAGTTTGTATATAATTTTCGTTAGATGTTCAAACAGTTTATTAGTTACTCATTAAGGAGGGAGATGATAATAAAATAATAATTTTGATGTGACTATGGGGTACAAGGCGAGAATGGGTATATATTGGTAAAGATATGCATGTTAGAGGGAGGTTCGAAACTCTTCATGCAGGAACCGGCTTGTGATATGTAGAAAAATGGAACGATTTTATTAATGAATTAAATGGCACAGTGAATATATTCACGAAGGATGGAAAAATAAATGACAAGAAGGCAATAGAAGCAATATTAGACAAAATTAAAGAAGGGTTGTGTTCAGAAATGAATGAGAATGATAATCTTAAGTTGATGAAAACACTAAAAAGTAATGAAGATATTTTCAGTAAATACAAGATGAACATCGGAAAATTTGATGAAGTGAAACATTGTATTGATACCGAAAATGCAGGACTAATAGCGTTTAAGCCACGAAGGGTTCCGATAGGGTTAGAAGAATAGGTTGATCATATGGTAAAAGATTTATTAGATGCAGGTATAATTAGACCAAGTTCATCACCGTGGGATCTTCCAATTGTTGTGGTAAAAAAGAAAAATGGGGATATAAGAATGTGTGTCGATTATCAAGCACTTAATACTAAGACGTCTAGACCGATTTTCACAATACCGGCTGCAGAGGAGTTATTTGATGCCATTGGTGGGGCCAGGTATTTTACTACGCTAGATTTATCTAGTGTGTATTATCAAGTACCAATTGACGAAAAGGATATACAGAAAACGGCTTTTAGTACAAAGTATGGGCAGTTTGAATTCACAAGAATGCCTTTCGGACTTTGTTTAGCTCCTGCTACATTTCAAAAACTCATGAACATGGTTCTAAGGAAGGAAAATTGGATTAATTGTGTCGTGTATCTGAATGACGTGTTGATTTTTGAAAGAACAATAGAAAAAGTTAATGAACGACTTGATAAGGTGTTATGGCGCATCAGAGAATCTGGACTTAAACAATCACCCAATAAGTATGTATTTTTTAAGACAGAAGTTAGCTATCTAGGTCATATCATAAATAAGGAAGGTGTTTAAACAGATCCAGTGAAAATCAAAAATATTAGTTCATAGAAAATTCCAGCATGTAAAAAAGAGTTGCAGTCGTTCTTGGTAATTTGCAATTACTACAGAAATTTTATTAAAAATTATGCAGAGACTTTAGAGAAATTGAGTGTGATGCTCAAAATGAAAGCAGTTTCCAGTGGAATGAGGATAGTTTCTTCTTAGAAATAAAAAATTTATAAATCAATGTATTACTACCTGTGATGATTTCCGATAATTTATTAGACACCTCAAATTTCAATCCTTTTGACCCATTATATTCGAGGAACCTTGACTGTCATCGGAAAGTTCAAAGATGAGAACAAGGGATTAGGATATGATGAATGGATTTTGTTGTGCCCGAAGTGTTATAGTCTTTTAGGAAGTAAATTGAAAATGAGACCTCAATGGCAAAATTTCCAGGAACAAGGATAACCATCAATCATATCTAGATTGTTATAATAATAATCAGATTGTTTCTTTACTGTAGTTTAGAATAGGAACTCGGAATCACCAGCTCTTTACGTCTAAAAATTCAAAAATAGCATTGTCAACTAATCATGAAAAGTGCGCATTGGTAGGAAAAACACAATTTTTGCATTTGGGCACAATTAGGAGTTGATGCCATTAATGAGGACAATGATGATGCTGAGATGAATATAATATATAGTGATCCAGATCCAGGCAGTCTTAATAGAGGGGAGGGGGGTGTTGCCAGTGGGGACCAATCCATTTACTGTCAAGATTTGAAGATTGAATATTAACGATAATGGTATTGCTGACTTTTAGAAAAGAAATTGTATCCAGAGACAAACTACCAAAATCTTTAAGCTAAGCTGAATAAGGCTAAATTAGTAAAGTCATCAGTGGCAAAACGAACACTCCATATCTAAAAACTATTCTTCAAAACAACATCTTTGTTTACACTAAAATAGAACTCTGAAAACCTCTAAAAATTATTACTTAGGGATTTGACGTAAGAACCTTATTGAATTTTATATCAAGTATCAAGTCTCCATTTTGAGGTAAATATGTTTGATTCCAATCAAAGCCGAGAGCAAAACAAATGTTAATGAAAGATATTTATTTTTAAAGTCCTCAAGATCTAGTTCACCATTTCAAATTCTTATGTAAATGACTCATATTTCGTATTATAGACAGCATAATTATGGTTATTAAAATCTTGAATATATGTTTCACTATAATCAGAAATCTTTGATAAAATTAAGGAAGTTATACTAATATGGTAAAGTTTTGAGATTTTTTCGATTTTTTTATTAACATTTAAATCAAATGAGACATTGTTTGCGTCATTTCAAAACATAATAATAAATGAATAAAGAAACATCTTTGAAATAAACATGAATCTTAACATTTTGTTATAATTTTTCAGCAAAAATATAATAGATAAACGTTATGACCTCGAATGTACTACGCACAATGAGTGTAACTTTTGAAATTGAACCATCCGTTTAACAAGTTAACTGAGAAATTAAACAATTTATACGGTTGAGGTTTTAAAAGTAAATTATTAAATTATATAGTTCAGATAAAAAAGAAAATCGAAATTGAATGGCGGTCAAGCACAGAAGCAATGGCAAAGAAAGATATGATAAAAACAGAACTATAAAAGGGTACAATCAGACACGAAATGGGAAAATGCGTAAACCTGAGGAAGAGGAATAAAGTGAAAAGTTATCGAAATTGAAGTTGGAAAACGGGAGAGGGGTAGATTAGGGGATGGTGAAGAAGACAGTGAGCAAGAAATTGTTAGAAAATGTTTAGAAAGGGTCCTAAAACAGACAAATGTGAAAAAACGTAAATTATTAATTAATTAATTAATTGGCTAATGGGAAACCCAAGCCATTGGAGAACCCGAGCGATGAAGAAAACCCGAGCACGGCAATTTGGAAGGGTAAACAAACGAGGAATTCAGAGGGCGATTATCGAAACAATCGGATAAACGAGGGTAAACAAAAGAAGGGATATTACGAAGAGAGTCAACAGAAATAGCTAATTAGGGAATGATAACCAAAGAAATCAAAACCAATTAGGTCAAAAATGAGGCAATTACAACGATTATGGGAGTATATAAGAAAACTCAAAATTCACATAATCGGCGGTAGCCTTATGTAGGGAAGAAGAATCAGACGATAGGAGTTCGAGGAATAAAATAAAAGAGTAAAAGAATTATAAGAGGAATTGAGGATTCAGAAAGGAATATTAAAAGAGTTTGGATTAGAGAGCGGAATCAAACAAAAAGGTGAAACTTATTTTTAATCGTACAAGGTCGAGACCTTCCAGAGCAGAGTTCGATCGAAAATTGTGGTTAACTAAAGGTGGAGTTATTTATGGAGAATTGTAATATTAATTTTTGGAACACGTGGAGTCAGATTTGATTTTTGATATCATAAAACCCAACAATACCAAAGAGAAAAAGGAAGATAACTTTTATCAGGGGTATAATAGAAGAAATTAATCTTTCTTAAAGAAAGATGATTGACCAACTTAAGTAAATAAAATTTTTTAGAGACAAAAGTATTTCTTATATTTGTTTAACTAAATTGTGTTATCATAAAAATTGAAAATCATGATTTAAACAAAGTTTTATGAATTTATTTATATTAAAATCTTAAACCATTAATTAAATATTATACCAGATCTATTTATGAACACAATTCCTAAAAAATCCCGATGTCAATCACTAATCACGTTTTTTTCTCATAAGGATTTACAGTATTTATTTCAATACAAGGCTTCTCATTTGGATATTGTACAGACTCTTCCATCATGATTGGGACTACTTTTTTCTTTACAACAAATTTATAATAAAGATAACCAATTGCTGGTAGAACAAAAAGGAGCAAAATGAACGCAAAATATCCATAGTTCGATGAATTTTTATTCCCAACTAATGATACAATTCCGATATCAAAATAGTTTAAACACATTGGATTTCCATACGACAAACTGACTGTGAAATTTCCACTTGCTCTATTCGAAAGATCAAGCGTACAGCTGATCTGTAAATTTACAACTTTAACCTCGGAACACAAACCTAACGATTGATTGTTGAATAATATTTCAATATTTTCCGGTAATAGTGAGAATAAATTGCCGGTAGAATTAATAATTAAAGTCTCTCCATCTAGATATTGCTTGTAAAAAACCCTTTTAAAACTAGGCCTAGTGATGGGTACCATATCAATAAAATTTTCATTAATCATCACCTTGTTAGTCCTGAAATGGCAAGGAAGATCGCATGAATGGCAACCTTTGTTTTCCGGATTGTTTTTCAATGGAAAGCATAAAAAGTATTTATTTGAGCCATAAATACCAGTTGCTTGATGTATATGAGTTGTCCAATTTAAACATGCTTTAACATGGTATCCTCCTCCTTCGAAATATTCTAAAGTATTATAAGAATAAATGCTTACAAAAATTGAGCAACAAACGAAAAATAATGTCCAAAACATGATAAAATGGAAATATTATGATAATTAATTCAGCAATGGACGAATAACAAGTCAAATGATGTGATAACGGACGACATAAATTATGTGACTTTCATTATTGAGAGAATTTACATAATATTAGTAATTAAAATTTTTAATAATTAATGAAGTATTATCTTATTAATCGGCTATAATAAAAATTAAAATAAAAACACTTAATAAACTATTTTTAAATCTAAAAAAATTAACATTACCAGTTTATTAAAATTTCCTTATGTAAGTAAAATTTTCTAAAAAAATATTTGTCAAAATAACAATAAAAACAAAATTAAAACAAATTTTTTCGGAAATAGTGTTAAACCGAATATTTCGTGCAAAAAAAGAAGATTTGTTCCTTTTTTGTGGACCGTGTTATTTCAAAATCGTGTAAAAAAGACCGTGTAAAAAAAGAGTTGGGTGTACTAATTTTATGCTAGAAACAATTCATTGGTCGATGACTAATTTGTGTAAAATAAAGTGTTTTGTGGTATTCAATGCAATTTCGAATGGCCAAATTTCGAACACCAAATTCACAATAAAAATTTTAAATACAAATTATTAATTAAAAATCAAAAAAAATTAAAAATTAATATTTTCCCGGGGAAACTGGTATGGGCGGATGCTAAATAATGAGACGAGTTCAACTATAATAAAATAAAATCAATGGACCTGGGGGTCCATAGAAGGAATAAATTACAAAAAAAAATTAATTAAAAATTAATTAGCTAATGAAAACCCGAGCTAATGGAGAACCGGAGCTAATGGGAAACCCGAGACAATGGAAACCCGAGCGATTTGAGAGAACCTGAATTATCAATCAAATTAGGAAAGGCAATTAAATTAGCCGACTAAAATTAAATTGGAGCGAGCCGTCAAAGGAGACGGGCAATTTCCTCAAAGCGAATTAGAGCTACAAGAGGAAGCCCGGGGGAATGTTGGATCCAGACTAATTTGCAAAGTAAAATCAATTATAGAATGGGTATAAAAGCGACCGGCAAGTTAACAGAATTGCCAGTTGGTCGAAGAAAAAGAAAAAAGTTTAGCGAGAGCGATAAAGAAAACGTTAAAGTTAGTAGCAATTGAATAATTTAAATCGAACGTACCAGAAAGTGACATCTCCCATTGGAAGATCTATCCCTGCGTGAGATTTATAGTTGTATTGAAAAGTGCAGACCAAAAAGGGTTGTGTCAAGTGTGGTTGAATTAATAAAAAGTGCAACTAAAGTGTAACTGTATCAGTCTTAAATAAAGAATTTGTGTTGGGTCGTTTATTTATTTTGAAAAGAACACAAAGGAGTCAGACAGTAATACCGACTTACACAAAATACCCAACAATATCATATCTCATTAAATTTATAAATACATGTAATATTTTTCACACTAATCATATGAAAAATTCATTATAATACAGCACAGATTTTTACTCCTTCAATCAACTCATAAATAATTGGCACAATTCATCGTGTTTATACCCAAATATTTCTTTTTGTCCCTCTTTCAAGGAGTCCGATATTCAGTCAGTTTTAGTTCTGACTGAAACCTTGGTCGACTATAACTTGCTGTAACTATCCCAAATCTCAGAAATCTATCAATGACTATCTCGTACTCTTCTGCTTGAGCATTTCACTCAGCTCTTGTTACTAGTCTCTGAGATCTTTCAACCCGTTGTCTTAATAATTCTTTCTTGACCATTGCGGTCAACCTTTGACAAAAAAAGGAAAGAGATGTTAGAATTGTTGTTTCATTCCCATGCTTTACTCCATTTCCTTTAAGAACAGACAGAATCAATATTCGAATATTTGTTTGTTCGAAGTCAAATTAATATTACTTTACATGTAGGAATTTAATTGAAAATAAGTTTGCTAATAAATCTCAAATCCGAAATTTAAGATTCTAGAAATCACACATAAAACCAATAAATTATGATTGTTATAAAAAGGGTATAAAAAATCCAAATGTTTTGTGAATAACTGAAGGCCTTAAACAATTTAGCGAATTTTTGATAAGATTTCCAAATTTTCCGCATATTCTACTCAGCAACAAGTAGTAAAAGCTCTATAAGTCTTCAATAACTGGAAAATAAGAAATTTTACTTCGTTTATATCAGGCTGATGATCCTCTTGTTCTAAAATATAACAAAGTTACTTTTCAACAACCTTCCTATTCTATGCAGTAGATTTTAGTCATGCCAGTGTTTTAAAATTCATTGAATGGCCTTACAAGATCTGAAATTTGTGAGCAAAATCACTTGAAAAAGGCAGTGCCAAAATTCGTGAATATCAAAAAATAACATCGATATCTTTAATGATTCAAAAGTTTTTTTTAATAAATATATTGTCAATTGAAAAGAAATCAGTTGCGAAAATTGAAAAAAAGTTCTTACAATATTATTAATAAGATGAATTATAAGATGTAACTGCTTAATCAAAACTTTGTTGTCGGCTTAATCCTTTCTAATAAACTCAATTAACTTCCAAATAATTTCATGATGCAATTGGATTTTATCTTGAAAAGGAGAATTCCATAATTCTACAACATTATTAGTTCGACGATATCTGGAAAGTTTGGAGTTAGAAACTGCAATTTGTGTTCTTAAATCTTAGAGTCACTGAGACCCAAGCTATTTTAATGCTTAATTAATCCTATATAAGCTCCCTCATAGAAATTAAAATAATCATTAAGTTCGGCGGAGCATACGCTACTAAACCTTTGAAAGTGTCAGCTACATCTTCTGGAATAAATGGTAAAGCCATTAATGCAACAACTTAGCCTTACAAATGAGTGTTCTGTCTATCACATTTTCTTGTATCATATTCCACAAAGATTGGTTGAAGTGGAACAAGCACGCTTTTACTGTTGAATCTGCCAGTATGCTTTTAAACGTCATAATTGCTGCCATTTCTAAATCAACCATTATTGCTTCTGCTGAAGAAATAATATTTAGACTTATAGAAGCTTCTTTTAAGTAATTAATGAATCTTTCATGTACATGATCTGACTTTCGTAAGCAAAGAACATAAACACAAGTGAGGTTTAGCCAAAATTATCACCATGTATCATGTACAATTGAAACAAAGTTTTGGGAACCATATCGAAATTTTTATCAGTGAAGATTTGGTTACTTCTATATAAAGATCTTATACCAGTATCAGAGAAAACTATGAGAAATCTGTTAGAGTAGTGGAAACCCGAATCAAACCTTAAGTATATATCTCGTGAGATTTTCTGATCGTATTGATATGTAATTTGACAACTTGAACCTGTTGCTGGCAAATTTGGTCTTGCAGACTTCTGAACTCTATTCATCATTCTTAATAGCGAATTTGTTTCACTAATATTTAAAAGAACTTCTTTCTCGTCAACTTCTCTTGGGTCTTCGCGAACAATATGTGAAGGATAAGAATTTGACTCAGTCTTGCACGGTTCTGTATTTTATCTGTCACAGATCTAAATCTATAATAGATGTATATATGGTACTATGAAGATAAATGCCAAATAACATTTGATAGATCACTGTATTTATAAACAAAAGATATAATCAGAAGAATAAATATAGAGAGCAATATTTGCTGCAAAGTATTGTAGAAGTTACCAATTGACCAATTTCCGGATTTGCAAATGTAGAAAAATATGTTTGAAACTTTTTTTCTCTGATTTGTTTGTTTGTATAGATAACACAACAATTTAAAGAAGCAACAATTTGATTAAAACTTGAAAATAAAACGTTGATAAACAAATGTTAAACACGAAAAATAAAATAAACTATTAACAAAAGAATTTTGTATCGCAAAATGTTATATACAAACTCAATTTATTGACAATGCAAATGAAACAATTTCAAAATCCATCAGAGTGATGATAAAAATGAGGAATAAAAAATAATTATAAGAAAACAAATCGCCGATTTAAATCAACTTATTCAGTTATCACGCGGACGCCAGTGATTTTATTAGACATATTTAGTTGCCGATTTTTGACCCTAGCCCCTAACCCGTGAGGGGTCAATATGGTTTCAAGCTCAAATGAACTCTCCCAGTGTACGCTTAGATTTCTGGTGAAATGATGAGGTAGAAGAGTCTGGTAATTTCACATAATAAGGCTGATTTTAAATCATAAAAAGGAATGCCAAAAACAAGTAGTAGTTCAATCGGTTAACAATATTATGAGGAAGTTAAAAGATTCTTAAAGATTAATTAGAAATTTGGTAAAAATTTTAAAAATATTTTTATTGAAAAATATTTTAAAAAGAAGAAATTTATCAATTTTAAAAAATATTTTTATCAAAGAAATATTTTAAGAAAATCTGAATTTGTTTAAATAACAAAAATAAGATCAGACAAGTTTTTTGAGATATCTTTTATTAAATAAAATTTATGGAATTATTTAGTGATTTAAAAACGGATGAGAATCCTAATAAATATGATGATTGTTCAGGGGAACTATGAGTAATAATCAAAAGCCTTATACGTCTTATTCATGGATTCCATGTAGAATTATTATGTGGGATTTGTGATTTTTATGATAATTTATAGTGAAAATTTCATAATTAAAAGTCATCAAATCTTAGATATGTATTGCAGAATTATCGTTTGATTTGGTGGGCCTAAGAAAGGGTTTGGTATCACTGGGCTGGCATTTATATAGCAAATATACTCTTATGTAAATAACTTATGAAAAAATAAACTGTAATTTCATTATTGTAAAGTTAATTCAATCAAATTAATTTTGCGATCCCCTACAGTACCCCCCCCTACGGTACCCCTCAACATCATCTTATTACATGATAACTTATCTTAGACAGTTTATTGAAAAAAATGAAAATGTGATTAGTTCACTGATAACATTTGTTGAATATTCTTATACATTATCTATGTTTATTTATTAACTTTCAACATGGATTACAATTTATTTACAAATTTATTTTCAATTTCATTGGATATTTATTACAGATAATGAAATGTTTTAATTGTCATATTAATATTTCAAGTGATTTACTGAATTTATTAATTTCATGAAATTTGTTTTTAATTCTAGAGTCAAAATTATGCTCATTTCTTTACAGTTGAAATTATTTCTAATAATTATC
>CAUHTR010001976.1:55000-67073 GCA_959609185.1 Schmidtea polychroa | reverse complement strand
AAGCATAACTGATCAACCGTCTACATTAATGTGATTTGCATGATTGTGTAAGTTTAGGTATGAGTTCTACTCAGTTTATGGACCTTAGTGTGGAATTGTTTGTTCAGAATTTTAAGTGTTGAGTTTAATTGTGTATTACGAAATGAGTCGGGAAGAATATTGCTTCCATGGCCCCACTGTGACCACTTCCACAAACCTTAGTGTTGAGTTTGAGTCAACCATTTACGGTCGACCTTACATAAATACAAAGAGTCAGACGGAGGTTTTCCTCGACCTAACTCCATGGCAGAACCATGAAGTAGTTCGACCTCCGAAGGACCCGAACAAAAATTGATGGTATAATATTGATCGATATAATATAGATAGTGCATGTGTGAATGAAAATCGAAATTTAAAAATTATATGCAGAACCGACCAGAGACGTACTCGGACGCCGCTGATCCGTTGAGGATTATTAAACATAGAATCTTACAATTATCTTTAATAAAAAAAAAAATAAAAGTTGACATTAATATGATTACATAACATCAAATCAAAAGCTTACTAATGATTCTTTTTCGGCAAAAAATTGGCTTAGAAAGTTCAACAAAAATTTGGCATAAGATTGATTTATGATCGCAACGTGTCGGTATATATACCTATTTTGTACACGTGTATGTATTGATGCATTAAAACAAACTCGAATTCTTTTTATTCCAGAATTTTCTATTTCAAGATTTTGATATTTTAATGGCAATTTTTGTGCCATAATTTTTGTTTTTATTTTTAAAATTTTATTTTTTAATTATTTTTCGTTAATTTGACGTCCATGATGGATTTGGAACGGTTCCAGAACATTCTATTTTATTTTTAATTTAATTTTTATTCTAACTGGTGTTTTATGAATTTCTTTTTAAGATTTATTATTTTTAATACTAATTTATTTATTTCCTCTAACTTTTATGGCTTTGGTGATGGTCATCGCCATTTTAATGGAATGTTCTGGGTTTTTCTGGAATTTTTTACTGTTTTTGCCATCTTTTAAGTTATTCGAGTTTGCTTTTTGTACTTCTGTGCTTATTTGGTTATTTTTGAGTTAGATTTTGCATCACTTCTTGCTTTTGGTATAATTTTATTTAATTTCTGTGTTTATTTTTCTGTTGTTTTCTCCTTTAATTATTATTGTTTACTTGGTGTAGGTTTTAATATTTAATTATACTTGGTGCTTTTTTACTTGCTGTGTACCTACACGTTTCGGTCATAATTGGTAGTTTGGGTCTAGAAATCAGTTCTAGCCCAACAAGATACATCTAGTAGATTATTGAAATGGGCAATGAAAATACAAGACATGCACATCAAAATTGTATACAAACCAGGCAGAATAAACAAAAATGCAGATGCATTATCACGAATTCCAGAGTTAGGAGCACTAAAAGTTTTTGCATTAGTAACTGAAAAACCAATAGAGATATACGAAGAACAAATGAAAGACCCAGAGCTCTTCAAGATAAGAGAAGAAATAAAAAAGGGAACTTACCAAAAGTATAAAATCAGTAAAAAGATAATCGTTATCGAAGATTTTAGTGGAAAACAGTTAATAGCAGTACCACAAAAATTAAGGCAAATTCTTCTATTACAGTATCACGATGGCGCACTAGGAGGCCATTTATCAAGTAGGAAAACAGCAAGCAGATTGATGCAAAAATACTATTGGGACGACTAAAAAAAGATGTTAAGAGATGGTGTAATGCAAGCACAATATGTGCAACTAAGAAAAATACAGGAACAAAACTAAAGCACCTTTACATCCAATCCCAGCTACAACATCACCAATGGAATTATGTGCAATGGATTTTTTGTGTAAACTACCCACAACAATTAACGGGAATAAACACACACTAGTTTTTAGCGATTAGTTTACTAAATGGGCAGAGGCATTTCCTACTAAATATGAAACAGCGGAAACAGTAGCTAAATTACTTGTAGAAAAAATAATCTTTAAAATCGGTACACCGAGAAAACTATTAACAGATAAAGTGAAAAATTTCATGAGTGAAACTATAAAAAGAGTAGCTAATATATTCAACATGCATAAAATCAATACAGCAGCATACCACCCTCAAACTGATGGGTTAGTAGAAAGATTCAACGGAACATTGCTAAGTAGATTAGCCATGTTTGTGGGAAAAAACCAAAATGATTGGGATGAACACGTTAATCAATGCACATTTATTCATAATATAACACCCAATGAGACAACGGGATATTCACCATATTTTTTAATGTTCTTAAGGGAGCCTGCGACACCGATTGATACAATTTTTGAGCCTCGAGTATCACAATATCTAGACGCGTCAGATTATGTAACATTAATGCAAGAGAGACTACAAGAAGTATATAAAGTTGCAAATTTAAAAGTTAAATTTAGACAAGAACAGTATAATGCTGACTATGATAAAAATAGCAAACCTCATAATTTTAAAGTGGGAGATAAGGTTAGACTTATGCCTCTACAAGTAGGTAAAGGCAAAACAACTAAATTAGCAAAACCATTTAAAGGACCATACGAAGTGGTAAAGGTAGTACACGAAAATCTGCATCTACAAAAACATAAAAATGAGGATCCTATAATAGTACATGTTAATAGATGTAAATTAGCAGAAACAGAGTTAGTAGTAAAACCACCTCACAAATATGGGTTACGATCACAAAAAGCACTAATGATGGCAGTGGCATTTTTGACAATTATAGGGTTGTGTAGATCAACTGAAATAGAAAATAAAAGCATACACTCAGTAGAACACATGGCTGAAGATATTTTAATCAACATTGCACCGTATAAGATTAAAGTATATAACCTAAATAAATCCCCAATATGAGACTTTTATCTAGAAACTAGCGTTCAAGTTTACAAAAAATACAAATGGAAAAGGCAGCGGTATCGGCACCGACTGGTCAGAAATGTACCAGGGCATTTTCATTTGGATAAATATATACCAGGACAATACACAATGTCCTCATTGGTTTATTAATAATTCAAAAGATTTTAATTGGTCAATAATATTATTTATATCAAAGCGCATAATGTAAAACCTCAAATGCGCTATCAATATGTATATTTATTTTATTTCTTTAGAGAAAACAATACAATGCAATCAAGAAATACCGTACAATCCAGATCCAATCCCCAAACAACATCCGATTCAATTCAATCCCAAACAACAACCAATTCAACTCAATCCCAAACAACACTAAGTCAACTATATCATAGCTTCTATAAAAATCTTCAAAACAAGATCACCTCAGACGGAACACCAATTACCATCAGAAGCTTCCCCAATCAAGTATGTATCCCCAACGAAATGAAGTGCGAGATCGAAGAAAGAGAAATGCCCATAATAAAATTCAATGAGGCTCGGAGAATAAAATTGCGATATATAATTGATGCCTACGAAACGCTCGAAAATGCGGACATAGCAGCAAGCGAAGGGAGAAAAGTTCCGCACAGAATATTGTTTCATATTACAAAAACGGAAGTTTCAATATGTCAGCAAAGAATCCCCATAATTACAACAAGCAATTGTATAGTGGTGATCAAATATCTCAACAACAACAGAAGCATGTCAAACGAGTTTAATAATCTCCTAATACAAATGAATAATTTACCTTGCATAATCGCAATTGAAATCCTGTACGTCCCAACTATACCAAACCCTTTCAAAGAGCTTGAAATCATTCCATCAGAAATCACAATGCACCAGGATTTCATATCTAAGAAAATGTCATTTACACACCAACAACTATCCATTCCGGAAAGACAACGAGCAATCAGGTTTGTGGATGTCAAAGAAGTAGGAGACATCAATAACAATCTCAGACCCGTGGAGATTTGTATCAGGAACTTCAGGGGAGAAATTGTATATAATAAAAAAGTGACCCCACGTACGAAAATTCAACACTTTTACTCAGAAAGGACGAAGGCAGACAGAGATTCAATTAGAGCAGTGGTTCTTAACCTGGGGTCCGCGAACGGGTTCCAAGTGGTCCGCGGCACTATTTACAAAAAACTACTATTTTTGTTTGAAGCTGAATAAACCAATTTATAAATAATTATTAAAAAATGTATGTGTTTTACTATCAATTTATTAATTTTTTAACATTTCAGGGGTCCGTCGGTACCAATTATATATTTATGGGGTCCATAAGTTTGAAAAGGTTAAGAACCCCTGAATTAGAGGAAACGAGGACGAATATCAGGCATTGGTGGATGTGCAGAACTTATTAGTGGGAAAGATAATTGTAGGATACAAAATAATAAAAAAACTCAAAACATTGACGTTAGATCTATACAATGTTATGGGAGCCAGGGAACTGACAGAGGATATATTTATGTGCTCATTTGTAAAAATTGTAGCACCACATAAAATCAAGCTCTCAAATCTTGCGTATAAAGTAATTGCAGCACACCCTAAATGGAAAAAAGATAGAGCAGTCAACAACATCCTCAAAAAATCCGAGCCATTTTCGTCTGAAGACACAACATTGATTACTAAAGTAATATACAATATTGTAGAAAAACAGTGGAGGAAGTCATAAGATGGGATATGACAGCATTTCAGAAAGGTAACAGTGAGATCGGCCATAAACTCAGTCAGTGGAAGAAAACAGTGATGAGCCAGGAGAAATTGAGGAAGATATATATATCGAACCCTCACAAAGAGAATTGAAATTCAATAAAGACGGAAGTAGACGAACTTTCGAGGATGAATTAATGGGAAGCGACAGCGACGATGATCTCATCTTTATAAAAGAAGACAAACCACAAATAACATCAATCAAGAAAGAGCACAGAGCATGCAGCAGCAACAACGGAGAAGAACCACAATGCGATTTGGATTCAGATGAAGAATATTTTTCAATAGATGAAGAAATGCAAGATATCGAGAAACCAGAAAACGAGGAAGGATCAGAAATGTGTATAGACATAATTGGACTTGGACCAGAACCAAATTTTGCATTAGAAGAGCCGAACTTCATCATCGACAAAGGAAAATCAATTATCACAGAGAAAGAAATATGCAGACATTTTGGGAGACGCATCAATAATGGGGATATTATGAATCTAGCATTGAGGAATGGATTCCAGAGACAAAAATGTACATAAACGAATGTGAAATAGAGTTAGTCCTCAGTGATAAAGGTAATGAGGACATTACCTTGACGGCCCAGGGAGGAATGTTAGATGACAGGGGCCGAGCAATAAACGAATTCGAGCTCACTAAATATTATAGAGTGGGGCCAAACAAATACAGAGTAAATATTTATATAGAACCCTCATAATCCACATCTTTCAATCCAACTCAATCCAGCCCAGAGAGCTTCGCAGTCCAACTCAGTCCAGTATTGACTATATTTAATGACATTTGATCCTGGTGGCTTATTTATTTTTATCGGTGACTGGTTTATGATTTTATCTATGTTTTATTGTGTTGTAAATAATTGGGTTTTTATTTGTTTATAATCTATTTATTATTTGTTTTTCGTGTTATTTTCACATAAAACTTTAATCATATAATCAGGGGATGGGATTAATAAAATTTTAATTATTAACGTTTATTAATTAAGAGAATATTAATTTAATAAAAACATTTTAAAACAAAATATTTCCTTAGAGTTATAAGTACTCTTAAAGAAAAATAAAATATTTCTTAACATGTGGAAATAAAATAATTCGTAAAGATCTGAAAATAATAATTAATTTCCTCTAATTTATAAGTGTTCTTAAAAACATTTTTGAAATGAAATATTTCTTGACATGTGGAAAAATATAAGACTTAAAAATAATAATTATTTAAATATTCCCTTTAATTTATAAGTATTCTTAAAAAATTGCCAAAAAATTGTATAAATAGCGACAAAAAATTAGTCTTATTCGCCCAAAACTTAAACCGTTTTTCTTAAAAATCTAAAAAGGTAAATCCTTATTAGGTTATAAAATAAGACTGACACTACAGAACCGTCTAAAAATCTGTAAGCAACATAACACGCATACATAACATTCACACAAATACAAAATTGCATATTCTATCTTTATTTGATTTGGAATTGAAGGAGATTGTACATTTTTTTTCGTGGTAATTTTTGATTTTAAATAAATAATTTAAACAATTGGTTCTATTTGTTATATATTGAAATTGTCAAATTGAAATGTAAGAAAAAATATTAATTAGGAAACACTATAGAGTATGAAGGACCAGGAAAAATTGGAAATAGGCAGTCCGTGGACCCAAGTGAGTACTGGACAATTACAGTATGTCAAGCATGCGCACTTTTTGCCAGTGCTCAAACCCTTGCTACAGTACCAACGTTGATCATTCAACGGGTATCAAGTGGTAAAATGTACATTTTATTCTGGGTTACGCTGGAAAAGCACGACAAGGTAAAATGTGGATTACTTGTAACCCACCACAAAAGTAATGGGAAAAGTATGGGAACAACAACATAAGGACATTCGGTTTCAAGAGCTGCGAGAGATATTGGAAAATGGATGTACACAGGAAAAAAGAATTGTTTTCCATTTAACGTAAAAATTACACGAATCGATGGAGGGTTTTTAACAGTAGAAAAGAACAAAAATATCTTAATGTTAGTCCCAGAAACTTTTGCAGGCCTGTTAACAACAATCTTACATGAAGAACTACGTCATATTAGACTTAAGAAATTATTTCATTATATGGAAAAGATATTTTACTGGCCGAAAATGCAAGAAATAATCCAACTCTGTTTACAATGTTGCGAGATTTGCTCTAAGACAAAGCTATCAGACAAGAGACAAGAAAACATTTATTCCTAAAACAGATAGTTATAGATGTGGCCTACGTGGAAAAAACGCCATAAAAATATATGGTAGTAATGGTGGACCGGTTTAACTGATTTCTTAAACCGCAATCACAAACCAAGACGAAGGGACAATTTTCAAGACGATACTTTATATTTGAATCTATCGATTTGGAAAACCGAAGAGCATTTTAACAGATACGGGCGCAATTTCGACGGGAATTTTCTATGACACAAGTTACAGAAACTTGAAATCAAACAGGAATTCAGCTCACCTTACCAGCAACAATCAAATGGTTTAGCCGAAAGAGCCATACGAACGATAAGAGATGTTATCACAGCAACATTGGCAGGTGTATGTGAAGAGAGAAACTGGCATGAACTCCTACCTAGAATAGAGTTCAGTATAAATAGCAGTCGACCGAGTGCAACAGGTTTATCACCATTTGAGGTAATTTATGGACGTAGTGTTAACCTACACTCTAACCTGAAACAAGCCGAGATATCATGAAACGAGAGGATGGAAGACGTGCGATTTAACTCGAGTAAAGCCGTAAACACTATGAGAGCTATGGATAAGACAAATAGTGGCACTCGTGTTTTCGAGGTTGGAGAGGAGGTACTCGTACGCAACGAACCGCAGAACAGGCACAAGGATGGTATGCAATACGATGGCCCATATAAAATCTTCAAATTTCTATTACCTCATCGATTCGAACTACATTCACAAGAAGGAACGAAAGAAAGAAGAATCAAGTGGCTGAAGAAGTGGAAAATTCTTAAGAAGAGGAGTTGGATATCTGAATTAATTTGTTTAAATAATTGAGTTGACACATTTTTGGGAAAAATTAGAAACTTGTGAATAACAATAAATTTATGACGAATTTGCAGAATTTTAAAACCGAGTTTGATTTAAATCCTGTAACTCACCACTAGTGAGACACATCTCTTATCGCTCGTGACTGCTATTAACTGGTAATAACTCAGATAATATTATTTTAAGCCTATATGGGCAACTTTTGACAACTTTTTCGGTTTCGTTAAAATCTTTTGAGTTGCGACCTTCCTCAGAGGTTTACAACCATCGGAAAAAATTTATCCCGACTATAGGAGTCATATAGAAGTCATTTTAACAAACCTCTCTGACTGGAACTTTTACAGTTCTTAGCCAGCGAAGCCTGAATTCTTGACCGGACTTTGTTGCTACTATTTATTGGGTAAATTATTCGATATAACTCCTTCTTCATCTCGATTTTACGTCTCCATTTGCCATTCATTATAAATTGAAATTAATAATTTTTCTATTATGTAGTTGTGTAGAGTTATATCACTTTGGGGTTCATGGTCAGGTTTTTGCTATGGTCAATGTATTAAATTTTTTTAATTTTAAACTTCGACATGCCAATACTATTTTAATAATGACCGTTGACTATATTTTTATGTTGGATGGTGATTTTACACATGTGAATTCACCATTTCAATATAAATACATTGAAACATGATGGAATCACTTATAAACAAAGCAATTTTTGATTTTTATTTTATTTAGTTTCAAATTTTGATATTTAATTTTAATTAAAATTTTTAATTGTAAATATGCAATTAATTTTTTAATTTAACTGATTAAAATATTTTAATAAATGCAATAAATTTGCATAATTATGAATATTCAAAACATTTGTTTAAATGTCATGTATTTTTAAATATATTAATCGACATACGCTAATTTTTATTCGTAAGATGACAGAAGTTAAAATAAGCAAAAAGTAATTTTTTGTTTTGTAATTTTTAATTTTAATTGGTTATGTATAGTGAACAAAAGCGATTATTGAAAGCTGAACAAAAGAATAAATCAAAAGCAGCTGCGGAAACTGAAGCCACTGAGAAAAAAATTGATGAAGGTGAAATGGACGCAACTCAGTATAGGGAATTTCGTATTAATTCCATTAAAAAAATGCGACAGCAAGGATATAATCCTTACGTTCATAAATTTAATGTAAAGATCAGTGTGAAAACATTTTTAGACAGATATAGTGATATAGAAGTCGGAAGTCACTTGGAAGAATTAATTTCTGTTTCCGGTAGAGTTTATGCAAAGAGAGAAAGTGGATCAAAATTAGTTTTTTTCGATATCATGTCGCAAAACTTAAAATTGCAAGTATTAGCTAACGCCAATTTCTACGAATCAATCGAAAAATTTCACGAAATTGTTGAGAATGTGAAAAGAGGAGATATTATTGGAGTTATTGGTCACCCGGGCAAGTCGAAATTAGGTGAAATAAGTATTATTCCAAAGACAATTGAAATTCTTTCTCCGTGTTATAAACAAATTCCTCATCTTCATTTTGGATTAAAAGATCAGGAGTCTAGATACAGAAATAGGGCATTGGATATGTTAATGAATCCACAAGTTAATAATAGGTTTATGATTAAATCGAAAATAATAAAATATCTACGATTTTTCTTTGACAATCTAGGCTTCATTGAAGTTGAAACACCAATCTTAGGCATGATTCCTGGTGGGGCTGCAGCAAAACCTTTTATGACTCATCATAATGATTTCAATTGTGACATGTATTTACGAATTGCTCCTGAGTTAGAATTGAAAAAATTTATTATCGGTGGGAATGATCGAGTTTATGAAATCGGCAAACAATTTAGAAATGAAAGTGTAGATCTGACGCATAATCCAGAATTTACAACAATGGAGTTCTACATGGCATATGCTGATTATTTTGATATTCTTAAAATTACTGAAGATCTTATATCAAGTCTTGTAATGGAACTTTACGGATCATATAAAATTAATTATACTAAGGATGAGAAAGTTATAGAAGTCGATTTTACTCCACCATACAATAGGATAGATATGATGACTGGACTTGAAGAAGCTTTGGGTATTAAATTACCTCTACCTACTGAACTACACACCGAAGAGGCTAGAACATTTTTGGATAAAGTTTGTTTGGATAATAATGTAGAATGCTCACATCCACGAACTACTTCTCGTTTGCTCGATAAATTAGTGGGAGAGTATCTTGAAGAAAAGTGCATAAATCCTACATTTATTATGAATCACCCAGAGATCATGAGTCCGTTGGCGAAATGGCATAGAAGCGTGCCAGGTTTGACTGAGAGGTTTGAAATGTTCGTTTTAAAAAAAGAATTGTGTAATGCTTATACTGAATTGAATGATCCCATTGTTCAAAGAGAGCGTTTCGAACAACAGGCCAAAGACAAAGCGGCTGGAGATGAAGAGGCTATGTTTATTGATGAAACCTTTTTAGAGGCTATGGAATTGGGTTTACCACCTACTGGTGGGTGGGGTCTGGGAATTGACAGACTTGCTATGTTTCTCACAGATACCGAAAATATTAAAGAAGTTCTTCCATTTCCTACAATGAAACCCGAGTTAGATCAGAAAAAAGTTCAAAATTCTGATTAAAATGTTTTAAATATATTTTGGATTGTTTCCATTATTTTTATTATGAAGTATCTGAATATTATCTTTTTTTACTAGTTCTTATTCTTAAGATGTATTTACATTACTGGATTGCCTATATATTTTATTATTTAAATATTCGTGTTAAAATCTGTATGAATATTTTATCCTTACAATTTTCTAAAATGGCAGTAATTTAGGAAATCAACAATTTAGTTGACTTATTGGAAAATATATATATTGCAATTATTTTCACGTTGTAATTAAAACACGTCAATGTAATATAATAACTGAAACATGTGAAACATAATTGACATTTTTAAAGTTCGAGCGCTTTTAATGTGTAGGAGAACAGAAATAAAAGAATGTATAAACAGAACCATGGCTTATTCGATAGACAAGCATTAAATTCTGTTAGTATAATTTTTAATGTATTTTCTATTGATAGGTGGAAATATATTTATTTACTACATAAATGTAACTATATTTTTGAAGTGATTAACAATATCTTAAAATTAGATGTCTTAAAAACTTTAAAAGTTAATATGGAACGATTTAAGTGTTGTTATCATATATTTCAAATGTTAAACGTTTTGTTTTAATATACAATTCGAAAATGAGCGAAATTCCAATAAATATTACAAGCTTGTGCAATGTAAATTAGATGAACTTTCACTTGTAAATTTATAATTGTTATCATAGAGAGGCCAGGATAGTTTACAATGTCTATTAGAATCAACTGTTGAATTAATGAAAGAATGCGGAAATATGCAAGTTTCAGAGAAAACTGAAGAGAGATTTAAAATTAAAATTGAACAAGTTATTAAAAATAAAAATTTACTCATTAAAGTTAAGATTTTTGATTTCTAAATAATTTTAAATGTATTTAGATTATTAAGGAAGTTAATTCTAATAAACCTCAAAATATTTTGCTCAGCCAGTTATCATCAAGTGATGTTCCTATTAAAGAAAAAAGTGCCAGAGTTATTGAACATGAAAAATTGTTAGAAAAGAAATGTAATCGTTTAAAAGAGCTAAGAAATCAATTGAGAGATCTACAATATTTATTAAATTCTGGAGCTGATGTTAATGCTTATACGAATAGTAAAGATCCAACAAATCAAGCTGTGTTTCAATAAATTTGTTTTTTAAATACATTTATTTTGTAGTTATTTAAATAATTTCTATAAAATATTTTGTTAATTATTAAATATTGCCTTTATTTTATTAAAGCCTGCTTTTAATTTTTCAATTTGAAACCTAAATGTTAATTTTTTCAGTATTTCTAGAACGATAAAAGTCTGAATTTTTGTACCTTGCACTGTAATTCTCTTTTCCCTCTGGTCGCTGTCTGAGATTTCTAAAGTACTATCAGGGTATAGTAGAATTGGTCCGTTAGCCACAGGAATGTAAATAGTGAACTCTTTATTGATTAAATGGATGCTGGGTGTGAGATTGACGAAGATCGATTGAACTCGCGGAAGATATAGATGAGTCTTAATTTGCCTTGTAATGACACTAATACACATTTGCCTCTTTGGAGAATCAGAGAATTTAAAATTGTTTGTGATATTGGTACATTTGTCATAATACTAATATTTACGCCACTTAAGAATTGCGGCGATAAGCTGTTCTCGATTTGGGAACGGTGTCCACATTCATGGTGCTTTTATTTTGTCTGTACTCTGATATGGGATGACGTTTCTGCATGTCTGTAAATAAAAGGATTAACTTGATTATCATGGTGGGTTACAGGTACTGTAAAATCTTTACCTCCTCGTGCTGTTTCCAGCGTAACCCAAAATACAAGTTTTA
>CAUHTR010001976.1:0-50000 GCA_959609185.1 Schmidtea polychroa | reverse complement strand
TATTTATTTTTCTAAATTTTATTGTTTAAAGTAGCTTTTATGATGGTCATCGCCATTTTTATGTAATGTTCTGGGTTTTTCTGGAACTTTTTGTTGTTTTTACCATCTTTTAAGTTATTCGAGTTTGCTTTTTGTAATTCTATGTTTATTTGGTTATTTTTGAGTTAGATTTTGTATAACTTCTTGCCTCTGTATGAATTTTATTTAATTTCTATGTTTTAGGTTTTTGTTGTTTTTCCTTTAATTACTATTGTTTATTTGGTGTGGTTTTTAATATTTAACTGTACTTTTTGCTTTTTGCATGCTGTGTACCTACACATTTCGGTCACAATTAGAAATTTGGGTCTAGAAGTCAGTTCTAGCCCAACAATCATATATACCAGTGTTTCTCAAACTATGGGTCGCGAAAGAATTTTTGGTGGGTCGCGATGACTAGAA
Source organism: Schmidtea polychroa (assembly GCA_959609185.1). NCBI lineage: Eukaryota > Metazoa > Platyhelminthes > Tricladida > Dugesiidae > Schmidtea > Schmidtea polychroa. Next base: position 49,562 of record CAUHTR010001976.1, on the reverse strand, counting down.
TAACTAGAGTTAAATAGAGTTATTCTCATTAAATAAACATTTATTTTAAAATTAATCTTTGTCATGTGGGTCGCAATAAAATTTTCGGCATGAAATGTCAAAAATTTGGGTCGTGATCAAAAAAGTTTGAGAACCACTGATATATACTGATATGTCATTACTGGCTGTTAAGAAATGCATTGATCTCCGCACGCAAGATTTTTAAATACTTATGTAATGCTATTTTATGCTCTACTAACATATTGATTTTATAACCATTTATCATTCAATTTCAGCATTTCAAATCTTAAAAATTTTATACGAATTTATAAAAGTACAGATACTGTNTTAATTAAAATTTAATAATTAATAAATTCGGTTCTTAAATAAAAGAAAAACTATAAAAAATTATTTAATATTATATTTCTTTTCACTTAACAGCGCAATAAGATTTTTATTAAAATCATGGAAGTGGAAAATTTTGAAAAATTTGGGTATTTTACGCAATAAAAATTTCTGTAAAATCTATTAGTGACAAATTTATTGTTTTAATCATGCTGAGTTTGATAGTGTTTTGATAGGAAAGAAATTTAAATTTTGTTTCTCATGTTCTCCTGATTGGTGGGTTAACCAAATTTTATCCTTTTGTGTAGTTTCCGACGCAACCCAAGATGCAATGTTTTACTTTACCATTCGAAACCTGTTGAGTAATCAACGTTAGTATTGTGTCGTATGGGTGAAAACTTTCAAAAAGTGAGCGTACTCCAGTACATTATAGTCATCGAGCATTTCCAGTGGGTCTGTGGACTACCGATACAAGGCGTCTGTCCAACTTCATTTTAGATCCTGGTAATGTTTGGCCAATTATTTTTAGGAACGAACAAAGATTTAGGTTAACTAGATTTATTATTCTATAACAGTGTACAAGGGAGTCCGCGCGCTACTCCGCATTACTCCACGTCGTTGACTATGCACCTTTCTTAGCTCTGAACTAGTATCCACCATTAGAGCCTTCATAATCTGTATCTTCTATCGCAGAGTTTGGATTTCTTCCGCCTCAGAAGTAATGTATAGTGATTAAGAATATTACAAGCTACATATGATCAACATTAGACTGGGAAATTTTATCATCACACTAAGCAAGAAAGTTTTATTAATACATAATTCAAAGTTCTAGGTAAGCGCAACGGTGAGTCGAACTCGCGTCTCCCAATCATTAAGTTATGTATTTGTCAAACATTTCAAGTGATTCTAGTTGTCACATAGATTGACCCGTAACCGGAAGTTCTTTCCGGGCTAGTCGCCTGGCACGTTCCTTTTTTTAACTGGCTTGCATTTTCGCCTCTGCTGATTCGGCTGTGTCCTTGATTTTACTACTCGCTCCACCAGGTGAGTTGCTGGAAAGAGTTCCATCAAATAATTGTTGATCTCTCCTTGAAGTATCTGGGTTCTCAATCTCCATACCCACACCTTCAGGGCTCTGATTCACACTTGATCCTGAGTGAATTGAAACTGTAGCCGGGCTACCTCCCGCATGCGTTTCTGCATCTTTGCCGGCGGAAACCAAGAACTTTCTTGTGTTTGAACGCTTCTCTCCTCATGCGAAATTTCTCAACTAATTGTAATGCAGCCTATTGGTTCGACCGTATATTTTCCAATAATTGTATCACTAAACGAATTAAATCATGAGCAAGTAGGAATCATGGGTTGGAGTACATTTAACGTGCCTTATGGAAGCTTTTGTACGATTACGATTTAATTGTAAATTTAACTGTTTACCATCAAATTTTCCAACCCAAATTTTACGCTAGACCTCGTTTGTTCGCTACACTTTCTATCCAATCGTTATCAGTCGTCGCCGTTAAATTCCCAAATTCCACCCAATAATATAAAAAAAATTATCTACAAAAATAACTCTTCAGTTAATTAGATTTCATTAAATTTTGAATCTCAAACACTTGGTAGAACAAACAAATAAAATCAAAGATTCAACCATAACCATTTCTACTTAACTGGGTAACATCATCATAATTTTTAGATTAGTCAACTACCTCAAAAAGCTTTTAACGAGCGGTTTAAAGAAAAATATTGTGTTAATTTCCGATTAAAATTTCAAGACTAATTCAAGCGTCTTACCTTGTTTCTCATTTTACTGAGTGCCTCCGACCTCGCTTAACGTTAATAGATTTAGATTCGACATTTTAATTGTATGCTGTCTCTGATAGGGTTTCCCCTTATATACTATTACTCTAATGGGTGCCATAATTTTCCTAAACCTGCTCGAGTGTCAATCCTTTTTGAATCTACACACCATTCTCCAGTGACTGATTGGAATTCAGCATACTCTCTCTCACCACCAATGTGACTAACTGACGCGACGTGGCAGTTTTATCACAATTAGATAAAAATGGCAAAGAAAGAGTAATTGCATATGGTTCGCACGCAAAGAAGAAACACGAAGTAGGCTATTGAACCACTCGGAAAGAATTTATTTTACAGAAAATTTCAAACATTATTTATATGGTAAAAGATTTAAACTAAGAACACACCATTAGGCAATAAAATTTATGTTGAAGACCAATAAGCCAATCACACCTTAATTTCAAAAATGGATCAACCAATTAAGTAGTTCTAACATTGAAATGGAATACCGTAAAGGTGACACGCATTCTGATGCAGATGCGCTATCGAGAACATCAATACAATATCAAACGATTCACGAAGAACCACAAACAGAAAAATTAAAAACAAAGATTATAGCACTCACGTGTCAAGAAGATGGTAAACTGTGGCAACAAGATTTAAAAGAAATAGAAAATATCAAAAGAGATATACTACTCGGAAAAGAAACAAAATTTATAGAAAGTAATGATATTATTCATTCAAGTAGAGGTAAAATATGGATTCCAGACGAGAGAAAGAAGAATTTATTTTGTATACCCATAAAAGTTTGTGTCGTGCTGAGGTAAATAAAGTCTACAAATATATTTCGAAGAAATTTGATATTAGAAACAGACAAGAATTTATTAAAGTAGTCGGATCGTGAGAAAATTGTCAAAAAAGAAAGGCTATGAGAGACTATGAGAGACTACACGAACAGCAGAGAAACTAATTTAAAATTTATTTGAATAAATTTTCATTGACTTTTGTGACCCAATGAAAACTGCTAGGAGTGAAAAAATGTATATATTGGCAATTATATACCAATTTAGTAAATATATTTCTTTATGTGCAGTTTCTGAGCAAGATGAAAAGACAGTTGCAGCAATAATTAACGAAAAATGGATTTTGAAATTTGGTGCACCAAGGAGTATTCATTGTGATAAAGAAAANGAAATTTGGTGCACCAAGGAGTATTCATTGTGATAAAGAAAAGGCATTTGAGTCTGCTTTATTAAAAGAATTTGTATAGAAACATCTTATCAATCTAGTAGATTTAAGTCCGTATCATCATTCATCTAATGGACAAATCGAACGTCAATTTAGAACATTTAGAGATGCCATCCAGATTTCTTTAAAAGACAGAATGGACAAAAACTGGATCGAAATACTTCCTGAAGTTGAATTTATGTTGAATGCGACAATTCAGAAAACTACTGAGTTGAGTTCTGCACAAACTATTTTTGGGAAAAAAAGATTGCCAGAAAACGGTATGAAATTGAAGAACCATGTGAACTACAATTATTATTGGAAAACCGTAAATCCGAAAGATTAGAGTTACATAAACGAATACAAGAAATTATTAAGAGGAATTATATTTCAATATAATAAGACCAAATCGAATTTTCAATGTTGTATTGGTAAAAAAGACATGTGGAAAATAAAAATGAAGATAGATTTGAGGGTCCAGGTAAAATAATAAACAAGTTGCATGATCTAATTTCAGAATGGAAAATGGAAAATGGAAAATTAGAAATGTTGAATGGTTCAAACATTTTAGAACGAGAGGGATGTAGGATAACTGTAAATAATACATATTTAAAATAATATTACTGCATGTTGAATTTGTATGTCTGATTATTATGTAATGTATGACTGAATGTCGAAGGTTTAATATTGCATTTCGATGCATGTGTGTATCTTGCTTAAGATACTTACAATATAATTACTTCCTTCGGAGGGATAATTAGTTTTTTATATTAATAAATCATGTCTCCAAAGTCTTCTAACGTATTATTTATCTCGACGTATTATTTATAACAAAATTTGTCACTTAATTTCACGAGATTAACAAAAATGAAGCAACATCTCTAGAATGCTCATCCGTTTTACAAGAACACGAACAATAGGTTTATTTTATTGAACGTTATTCTAATGCTCTCAAAAACAATTTATATTCTACAGGGATATAAGATATATTAACTATACGTTTACCGAAGTCTCTCCTGTAATTATGCTATAAATAGAAATCGGGGAAACTTTGATTAAATCGCATGTTTATAAAATGGTAGAAATTGTATTGGGGAATGATGAATTGACTGATGTTGAGCCGTATTACTAGTTGAATGTAATTCCATCCTGGTTTTTAAAAGAAATTTCTAATTTCTACTTGCCTGAAATTTTCATTGACAACAATGAATACCAAGTGCTTTTTCAATTTTCAAACCAATGAACTTTTGACAGCGGGAAAATTAATTAATTTATTTTCCTGCACTCAATCATTCTTACCCAAAGGTTGCAAGAACAGCCCCCCCCCCTCATTGGTTCCATTTATGTTGATACTTTATTGAGTCATACTTTTTAATTTAAAGAAAGGAAGCAGATTGAAAGTTGAAAATGATCAGTGCTGACCTTTCCACAAACACTTCTTCCTGTATTCAATCGAGATTTTCTATTTTGATGTTACATATGTAAAAAATCATCCAGTTCATCCAGTAGGTGACAAAAAGTGCCAAAAGATTCCAATAAAATTAGTCGAATTCATTGTAAAAGAGATTTAGAAAACAAAGTAATTTTGTTTTGACTTTAATTTTTGTTTGAATTGAATTAATTTATTTAAATTATTTTGAATCAATTCAAATGGATAAAATAGTTGTTAATAGTTTCGTCGTTGAGTTTTACCATAAAAGAGGTTGTGAAATAGAATTTGTTTATCTCAAATTAAAGTCAAACATTTCCAAACTTTAGGTTTTGTATTAACAGCTTGATCTAATACTCTGTAGATTTTATTAATAAATAATAATTAAATTAAGACAAAAATTTTTTAAATGACAAAACAGTAGATTTAATTTTTGTAATTTTTTTATAAAACCTTTCACAACTCATGACTTTGCGAGTTGAATGACTCAATTAGCGACATATGGGAACAATGCAAATTATTGTGCGCTTTCAATCATTTGCATTTTAAATATCCCACTAGACTTCTCTCATATCTTGCCTGAACTCCATTAAAAGCTCTCAATAAATAATATTTCTTCTGTTCATTTGCAGTGTGTCAAAGAAAAATATTATATATATATATATATTTATTTATTTATATATATATATTACTTATATAAGTATATAACTAAATTAGCATACAGTATTTTCCAAAGTCAGATATAATAAAAAATGGAATATTGTAAAATAAGTGTGTGGCAATAGCGCTTCTACTGTACAGTGCGTTCCATTTTAAGGATTTCGGCTATTACAAAATCTGGTTTTGATAACAAAAATTCTGGCAAAAGACATTTTAATATATTTAATAATTTATAAATACACTAATATTTAATAAATAATAAGATAAGGCTTTGTTACAAGTTCTAGATTTTATTAAGTGAGAATGGTCGACAACGAAATAATCTTTTTCACTGTGAATAATTTACAACTTATAAAACCTAAGGGTTGCAGTAAGCGCTTATCTTGTTATTTTTTTAATTAAATATTATAATTAAATATATATATATACATAATGTTGACTCATCGTAATTAATTTCGAATGTTACTCCCACCGAGCTTGACTATTGAAATTGAACAAGCATCTGGTAAAAATAGCATTCGAAGTCAATGATCACGACCGAAGAAAAGTGACAACAATAGAATTTTATGAAATACAATAGAAATTTCTTACTCGAATTTTTGTCAAGTGACTTGAAAATTGCGTCTAAGAGAAAATTACTGATAAACCGATTTGTTTATATAGACCTAGAGAACTAATTATGGGATTATAGCTTTAATGCTACTTTCTGTAGTAATGGAAATTAAGACAATTGAAGCCACAAATGACACCTATGTTGACATTAACACAAAATTTTATATATATCTCCCAACACATTTGTGCTCAGTACGAACAGCGCGAATGTGTGCCCAACAAAATGTATAATACCAGCAAATTCGTCAACAGACGGTTAATGTGTGGAAAGAATTACGCGAATTATTATAGCAGCTGTTTGTACAACAGTTGGCAATATAGGAGTTGGTTTGTTTCTTAACCCATTTATTATTATTATAAGTATTATTGGAAATAATAAAAATAATAATAATAATAATAATAATAATAATAATAATAATAATAATAATAATAATAATAATAATAATAATAATAATAATAATAATAATAATAATAAGGTACTTTAAAATTAATCTCCTTAAATATAGATATATGAAATACATAATTAATAGAGTATTCTTTATAGATAAATAAATTAGTACGATGTTCTTTGATTATTTTATTATTATTATTATTATTATTTTATTATTATTATTATTACTATTTTATTATTATTATTATTATTATTATTATTATTATTATTATTATTATTATTATTATTATTATTATTATTATTATTATTATTATTATTTTATAATTAATAATAATAAAAATAATATCATCTTTTACTTTTATTTTTATAGATATCACTATTGAAAGGGGATATTTATGTCAAGAGTCAGTAGCAAATATAAAATTATCGAAGTTCTTTTGAGTTTATCAAAAAATAATAATTGCTCAAAACTTAGCGGTGAAACATAATTTGGGAAGCATTTAATATGTTTTTAATAACTACACAAATTTTGCAAAACAGAGAATGAGTAAGGAATGAGTGTTTGCTCTCATTTTCTTTAATGGAAAAGAATTAATCATTTATGGAAAGAATCATAACGATTGAAAGGTGGTGTTATTCCTAAGTGTTAAAATTCATATGGAGTTGTTTAACTCTGAAGAAAGGACTAAAATAGGTTTTATTTTTGAGTGTGACCTTGACATTTAGTAATTTCTCATTTAATAGTGATTTTTAAATTTGATTATACTAATCTTATATTTTAATTACTAGTAGATATTTAAAATAAATTTTGATTAAATCTAAAAATAAAATTCTTAATAGTTAAAAGATCAAATGAACGTGATTATTAAAATAAGGATCAGAGATTCCCTAAGTGTGGGTCACGAAAAATTGTAAAACCTGAGATATAACTATAAATTATGGGCTTCCTTAAAAAATATTTTTGAGTTCACCATCCCTATTCAAAAATAGAAAAATTTACCATTTCCGGTTGACTGAACTAATTTAATTTATGATTTTACTTATAAATAATGTATAAAAATTTTACTAAACTTTTTGTCTTGATTTGGAGGATTGAGATTTTGGTTTTATTTTTAAAATAAGAAAATTGGATGTTTCGTGTTATGTTGAATTTGTTTAAAACAAAAGACAATATAAAAGTGAAAGCCGTGAAGTGATTTTAAAAAATAAAGGAATATGAAACACAATCTTGTTTGAATTTAATTTTCTAATCTTCAAATAAAAATTAAATACTAGCCAAGAATAGAACCGACAAATATAAATCCACAGTAAAATTTATTGATGTATAGACACTTAATTCAGCGACATTTAACCCCGTCACATTTAATCCTGTGACAGTTAATCCCGCGACAGTTAATCCCGCTTAAATAAATAATAAGCTTATACAATAGTATGATCACGGGATTAAGTCTTACCAATCCCGTTCAAATAAACTAATTTTGATCTTTGGAGAACTAGCACGGATCGGATTGGCTGAAATTAAGGTAACCACTATAACTCCCACTATATTAGTCAAAGAGTTTCTTGGCTAACTCACTTGGAATAGTATTAATTGAATAATAATATTTATATTATTGGTAATATCAGTACTGTAGAGTCTACAAAAAATTATTGCCTATGGCTGACAAGATCACTTTTGGTACAACGTTGAAAGGCAAGCAGTCTTTATTACACAAGCAATATGAATTCGTCAAACATAGTGTACGAATGGGACAATTCATTGGCGTTGCAAACTTTACCAGAAAACCAGATGCCGTGCACGGATTGCTACCAAGAACGATGAGCTTATACACGGTTGCGATGTTGAACACAATCACGACGGAAACAAGATGTCTACCTTAGTGATGCAGGCTGTCACTGATATGAAAAATAAGATGGGAGAAATTTCGGCAACATCTAAAGCTGTCATTGGAGAAGTAAGTACGCATCTTGATAGTGGCGTACTTATGGCCTTACCAAAGAAAATATCTCTGTAGAGAACGTTACAGCGAAAGCGTCAAAAATTGATGTCTGCTCCGGGTTCGATACCTCTACCACCACCTCCGAAAGACATGACTTTCTGATTTTGCATGATTCCGGATCTGGGAAAAAGGGTTGCTTATTCTCGGTCATAATGAACTGTTGGATGGATTAGCAAGAGTGAAATTGTGGTTAGCAGATGGAACATTCAAGGTAGTACCTACGATTTCTTTTCAGTAGTACACCATACATTTCGAACTAGTGCCTGGAATCACCTCAATCGCCAATTGCTGCCTCTTGCAAAGCAAAACACGTGCCATATATGATCGCATGTTTTAAGCAATAAAAGAATCGGTCCCTGCAGCAGAACCCGATCGATTACTCCTTGATTTTGAGAGTTCAGCAATAAGTACCTTTCGAATAAGAAAAGATACCTGAACTCTTATCATATTTGAACATACATATATTCGTGATAGACGGAGACCTGAACCTGGATAACACTAGTGGCCATTAATCTATCCAATCGAAACATGGAATCAATTTTAAACGGTGTCGGAAGGTGTTTCCAGAAGAACAAACACTGTGGACGGTTGGTACTTCGCACTACAAGCTCTTTTTCAATGCAATCATCCCACTTTATGGGCTTTCTTTAAGGGAATCGAGGGAGACATGCCTTTTCTGCAAGGAATCGCTGATTTGCAGCCGTCTGTCCCCAAGAGATACCAGACGCAGAAGACGCGTGTCAAAAATGCCGTGGAACGTTACTCTTTAAGCAAAATTCTTGTCTATCTGTCATACATTTACTTTTTCAATTTATAGTTCTCTACTTTATTTTACATTTAACTTTCAAACTTCTGATTACCTTTTAATTAATTGCGTTAAATACATTTTTTGTTATTTTTTCTTATTTTCTTTCTTCTCCGCGGGAGGGATAAGTGTCAATGGGGTTGTCTTTCGCGGGATTAAGTGTTACCAAGCCAATCTATTAATGAAAATAAATTATGTGCAGAAATACAAATATTTCAATGCAATAATCATGGATACATAAAAAAGGCAAATTTGAATTATTGGCGATGAAGAGAGATAGGAATGGAAATTAGAAATAACATTAGAAAAGGAAGTGGGGATAAAATATTTACAATAAAAAGGAATAGAAAACTAGAATATTCTATAAAAATGACGAAATCCATCATGGCCGCCAAGTAGCAAATGAAAATAAACTAAAAAATAAAAATTTTGAGAATTAAATTAACCAAAAAACTAACAGAAATGCCATAAGAATTTAAATAAATATGAGTTAGTTAATAAAATCTCTAAAACAACATAGAATATTCTAGAAAACTCCCATCATGGCGGCGAAATTAATTAAAAATAAATAAAATATAAAAATTAGAAAACAAAATAAATAAACAATTACAAAAAATCACCATCAAAATTGATAAAAATTAAGATTCAAAATTAAGTAGAATTAAAATAATTCAAATTTGTTTTACTGAATCAATCCACAAACACATACTCGAACATTAAAATCAAGGTATATATACCGACGCATTTCAGTCACAATTTAATCGATTTGTGAATTTTAGTCACAATTTTATAATAAAACTCTTTTGCTATTTTATGACAATATACTAACTAGATTTTTGTTATTGTATTATAATGGTATTATAATAGATTGTTGAATGGGTTTTTGTCTTTTTGAATTACTTCAAAGCGAAATCACTTTCAACAATATGCAACATGTGTTACTATGAATTTCTCCGGTCCACAGCCACTTCACAAAGTATTAATATGATATGTGCAACATGAAGTGGAAGGTGTACTACTCCGTTCACCTGCAGTAGTTTTACAGCGCCGTTTATCACTACTTCCTGTGACCCATGTGGATGACGAATAGTAACTGGCTTTATCTACATGGGATACACTTGGGTAGAACCGTACTCTGCTGGCAACAGGTAAGGCCATTATCGCGGAATACCACGGCGATTAAATTATATGTAGGCAGATGACAAGCTTTTATTTTGTTCGTAGTTCCTAGATCTGAAAACACAACACTAGCGATTCATCGCACTAGAGTCCAGTGGGCCGTGTGTGGTGAACAATTTTCATTTTTTGTAATATAAATTACCTATAGCGCATAAAGACAATATATGTAAAATCAAATTCTAAACTACAACCGCTTATGAAATGGGACACTAGGAGCTCATTTTCCGACGCCCAGTGGGCCGAGAAAAACGAGTATCTAACTTTTAAACTTAAAATCCACACAGAATACAACTAATGTTAATGAAAAGGATAAGTTATTAACTTCTCTTTATATTAAAAAGAACAACTGGCTATTTATTGAAACTAACAATTTTTATGGAAATATGTGGAAAAATAAGGCCCAACCCTGCCCATGTTTTTCAAACATTAATTTTAACTTTAATTTTAACGGAATGTATAGGTGAAATAAGGGCAAACCTCGCCCAAAGTGTGCATATGATGACATGAATGGATTGTTTGTTTGTTTTAGCCGATGATGAAACCGAAGGTGACTGAGTGCTACGTCTAGCTAGGATGATGTGCCAACTAACCAGTTCATCTATCGATCAGACACCCAGATAGGAAGAAGTTCACCAAAAATCACGATGGCGAGAGTCATGAACACCCAAAAGCACACAGTGGACAAGGAATAACCTGAAGCGTAGGCAAGGGACCGAGAAAATTTGCTCACAGTAGTCACACATACAGTCTGATATAAGGACCCGATTGAGAATTAGTAGTCTATCAGAAAGCAGGAACTATCATCAGCCAGCCGGTATCGAGCTTGCCAGCTCAAAAGACAAGACAAACAGAATATTCCCAAACAGTCCAGTCCGCAGCATATGACGATTCCGCAACGAGAGTGCTTGTGGACAATAGGCGTGAATAGCTGCTTCAGAATCGAGAAGGCGAATCGCACTAAGAGTTTTTCTATCCCCAGGCCACAACCTTCCACTGAAGAGAAAGGGACCTTAAACCCAGCCCGTCTTGCTCGGACGCAAGCTGTTAACGACATCAACCAGGCAATCGCAAGGTTGAGAGGCATTGAAGATAAAATAGAACTGGGGATCATTGCCAATACCGACGGCGAACATTTATGCGACCACGATGAGGAGTGGCAGAAGGATCTGGCCGAGTTTCAGAATCGACAGGTGGAAACTTCGATTTCTGTTAGTTAAGACACAAAGAGACCCCGTGGAAAAGTGGACGACTGCGCAGTTCGGGACGAAGCCATCCTTCTAGATAGCTTTCCAGAACAATGTGTCTATTTTATTCAATTATAAAATAGATAATTTTGTTAGTTATTTGATTTATGAAAGAATGTTGTGATAGAGTGAATGCTAAGTGATGCGTTGTTAGGTAAACACGGACAACATTGTAATTAGTAGTAGTAAACCGGTGCCTGCAATATTAAATTGAAACTGAACTAAATTTATATAGGTAAAAATGATAACCATTAAGTTATATTCTTAGTACTACAAGGGAAATATTGTAGTAACAAAAGTTGTATTGACAAATTATATATTACAACTATTTATCGATAAATTACAGTGACAGATTGTAGGTATAAATTAGAGAGGGAATACGTATATAGAATGTATCTAAAATTTTAAAATTTCCAAATAATTACAAAGGAAGGGCAAACATTTAAGAAAAGAATTCAGTGGATTAAACAAGGGGAAACCCGATAATTGAGGAGATTCACTTGGGGATTGCACTAACCCCAAGAGCGCATTGACCGAAACCCTAAAATTATCTACAAAACCTGTAATAATGTGATATTGACTCAACTAGAGGAGCTGAATGCCCAATCTACCTCAAATCATCTTACGACTATCAACTTGATTAAAAACACGAAGCTTAATAAGCCGGGTCAGCCTCAAGCGCCTCTGCCGCTGTGACTGCAAGGAAGTTCGAATCCCTAGACACTCAACTGTTTCCCTATTTACATGTCTGGTAGTCACATTAATGTTGTGCGTATACATTATTAAACTTATATGTAGTTCATTTTAATTTCCAATTCAAGTGCATTTGAGAAAGATTTTCCAGCCGGGTAACGCCGACTCACATAATAACATGAGGGGCAAGCGATAAGAGAATAGATATTCACAGGTTCGTGTCATTGAAACATGACAAAAGGTACCTAACTGAAGTTTGGCACAGGCATTTTATCAGCACCCCGCGAACCCATTCGAATGCACGACGATTATAGTGTACAAAGGTAAGCTCACTTCTCGCGAGTGTTCACCCATACGATACACTGTCAACGTTGATCACTCAACGGGTTTCGGATGGTCAAAAAATCATTGTATCTTGAGTTGCGTCAGAAACAACATAAACGAGTAAAATATGGATTACCTGCGACCCAACACATATAAGACTAAATATACATTTAAAACGAAATAGTAGATTAAAAGAATTTCTTTCTAATATTTTCCCAACAGAATGCGTTGAACTTAACATACATTTTTAATGTTTATTTATTAGTCATATAAGTAGAATTTCTCCTTATTTTCGGTCCAGTGTTTCAGTGTTTACTGTTTTTAGAATAGTGTAATTTTAATTTTGCTAACAATTTGAATATAAGCCCCTCTTCATCTTGAGCTCCTAGACTGAAGCTTATTTAACCTATAGGAAAATCCAGCTCTCTTTACGTATATTGATTGCAGAATTAGATAGAACATATTGGGAATGTAAATTACGTGAGCATGATGATTGGAATAAAAATTAAATGTTTTTTTAAAATTATTTATTTTGTATATTCTTTTGTAAATCGATAGTTCCAAGTTGTTGAGGACATTTCTGGGAGTTGAAGGAGCTATAGATCATTGAAATCAATCAACATGAAAAATTAAAAATGTTTTAAAAGGTTTTTTCTTTATAAATCGATAATACCGATTTCTAAAGGAGTTTACTTGGAATCGAAGTAGATATAAATCTTTAAAATCTGCAGAGATTCATGAGAAATAAAAATATATTTTTTAAATGTAGCAATTTATAGAGGAGATTGTTATGAATCGTCCAAAAGAATGATGTAAAATCCAAAAATGAAAATAATATTTGAAGGATCTTAAAGAATTGTAGAGGGTATCGACAGAATTTTCCTTTTGGTGTTACGAACTCGCATCAACCATATCTTAAAATAGAAAAAATATCAAGGCAACATAATGTTCAATAAAAAGTTAAAACTCATTTGAAAATGTACCAGCTTTTAATGTATTCATTTAGTGAACTTTCATCGCCCGTGCTCCCAGAAGTAATTTTGGAATTGGACTATTTTTTAGAAAAGGAATATGTTTATAGTTGAAAATTCTTTTATTTTTCTAAATATATACTGCGCATCAAAAGGTTTAAATTATCATTTAATTGTTTAACATTTAATTTATGCTGCTACCAACAAAAAATCATTATTATTATTATTATTATTATTATTATTATTATTATTATTATTATTATTATTATTATTATTATTATTATTATTTTTATTATTATTATTATTATTATTATTATTATTTTTATTATTATTATTATTATTATTATTATTATTATTATTATTATTATTATTTTTATTATTATTATTATTATTATTATTATTATTATTATTATTATTATTATTATTATTATTATTATTATTATTATTATTATTATTATTATTATTATTATTATTATTATTATTATTATTATTATTATAAATATTATTAATAAATTTTATAAGTTATATTGGATATTTTAAAATTTCTAAACAAAATATGAGACATTTTTTTGTTTATTCAATATGTCATTACTATAACATGTAAAAAATCTAAATTTACATTGATTATTTGCTTAAATTTTTATTCATTTTACACCAATGACAACTCATTCTTAATTTCTGGAGTGAAAAAATTGCCGAGAATCCACATTGTAATTCAACACCGGGCTTACCACGTTTAATTATGTTATTTGCCAACATTTTCCACATGAAATCAAAATAAAACTTCATTTTGTCAAAAGAATTTTCCAATGACGAAAGAAAATCGACAGAAAATCAATAAAAGTTATTTTGAAAAATTATATTTATTGTAACCTACAAAAATAAATTTGTCCATCTGGAAAATTCAAGAGGAGAATTATTGGTCAAAGTGTTTAAAGTAACTCTAAAGAGAAATTTTTTCTGTTAAATGATTGGTCGATATCAATTTAAATACTTTTTAATAGAAAAAATTATGAAAATAAATTAACCAAAATAAATCAATTTAAAATAACAGTAAAAAAATTGTACTAAGAAAAATGCAAAATAAATATAAGAATAAACAAAGGGGTCACAATTGAATTTATTTTTTGAAAATATCAACCTACGGGTAAAGGATTATTTTGGTTATTAAAAATTTAACAAAAATCATGTATATATAATATTATTTTATTTAATATACATTAATAAGATATATTCATGTGATTATTATTTTATAATTGAAAAAAAAACAAAACAAATTCAATATAATAAAAATTATGCATATAATTAAATATACATATTTAATACGAAACTTGGTTCTTTTCTGATAATTCTTGTATATTTGGTTCATACTTAGAATTCATTACTTTTGCACATGTGGCAGTCATTTTATTACTAAGTTTATTTCTTTGAGCGGATTTTAAAAAATATTCATTGATGAAAACAAAGTTTCGCATTCACATGTTGAACCAAACATTGTTAAGAGCGTTTGCCAGTTTTTTTCATTGTATTAAATGTATCTCACTCTTTTTATATTAAATCATCAGTTCTTTGTTCGAACACCTTTTTCTTATTGTGAGAAATATTTTCTGAATCTTGTTTCTGTAAATCTGTTATTATATTTTCAAATTTATTTTCCCCCATAAAACTGTTTTGGAATTCTGCTAATTCCATTTCTAAATTTGCAACACCTAACCAAGTGAACTCGGCTAATTTCAAATTCTTAAATTCTATCTTGTGTGCATACAATATAAATTGTAATGTTTTTCTAAATTCTTAAATTGATTAAATCTATCCAGAAAAACTGGTTTTAATTCCTATATAATGGTTAAATATTTTTAATTGTATGTTCCTGTGTGATAATACTATTTTCAAAGTTTTCAGTTGCCTAAAAATGTTTTTGCAGATATGGAAAATATTTCAATATTTTCATGTTCAAATCATTACTAAAATATATCAAGTTTTGTCATATCTTAAAACATGGTTAGTACAACTTGACCAGGTCCTTGGAATTTTTTATTCAGTTAATTAAAATGCTGAGTGATATCACAGAAAAACATTAGGTCATTTAGCCATTCTATATTTGATGATTCTTCATAAACATTATTTTTTTCATGCTAAATAGTTTTATTTCTTTTAATAAATTTACAAATCTATTTAAAACTTGACCACGGCTGAGCCATCGAACATTATTATACATTAAAAGCCCAGAGTATTGAGATTAAATTATAATTTGGTAAATTCTCGCTTACTTAGAGCTCTTGCATTTATAAAATTAACTATTTTAGTTACAACTGGCATTACGTTGGGAAATGTTTTCAATCCTTGTTTTGCACATAATACTTCTTGGTGAATGAGGCAATGAAATTCAATTAAAGAATGTTGGACACTTTGTTAAGGTTTCTGAATAAATCCAATATATGCTTAGTAAAAAACCAAAAAGTTTTAAAAATTTATGAATTTAGAAATTTTTAAAACATTTTTTAAAAAAATATTTTGAATTTGTTGGAAAAAACAAAACAATCTATGGGTCACTTGAATTCGATGCGTGGGTCAGTGTCTGAACCTTGGTTCGTAGGTTCAGTCGCTGACATGTAAGCTTCTCAAGATTTTGGTTTCTTGTCTATGATTCTTGTCTATTTTCAGGTTCTCAAATCTCAACTTGATGTTTCCTATATAAATAAGAACACAAACACTGGTTCAATAAATTTATTTAATTATCACAATTACAAATTAAAAATATATATAAAATTTAGATTAAATGTGTTAACAAAAATCGGTTTGTACCATCTTGAGATAAATTAATTTCCCTGTGTAGAACATCTGTTTGAGTTTATCGAAATTTTAAGAAAAATTAAAAAAACATTAAAAATTGAGTAGCAGAAAATACTGAACATAATTGAAAATTCTCTACATATTGGAATTAAGGGAAATTTTGATTTCAGTTATAGATAGTTCTACATTTACAAATACTGTTGGAAAAATTTTAAAATATGTATTTATTTTCATTTTCTTTTTGAATGTTATATTTATATCAAAATTTGATTAAACAAAAAATCAAACTTTATTAATAGTAAATTTTCTCTATCTTCAATTTTGAGACTTATTTATATTTAGGGCATGCATTTCCGGAACAGCCTTGTTCACTTTCGTAAGGTGTTTTCAGCTGAGAATTAAATATTTAAACATTTTGTTATAATAGTTTAAAGTAAATTGAGATAGATAATAATTAAATTCTTAGATAAATATTCGATTCAAAATTGAAGTTTGTTTAAAAATTTAACACTAATATATATTGAATTGTCTTCGCTTCAAGTTTTTCAAATGAAAGAAATTTAGAAGATATCAAATATTTATTGAGTGTGAGAATAAATAACAACAGATTAATAAAAATATTTTTTTTACAATACTCAGTAACAAGGGTTCAAATCACATGAAATTTTTAACTATATTAAATAATTTTGATTTGTACACCATAGAACATTTCTATAATATTTTGCGAAATTTTAAATCATTATTAATTTTATTTAACACTGAATACAATATTAATAAAAATAAATAACAACATCCGGGAATTTTTTTAAATATAATTCCACCTCATCGTATTTTGCAGAATAAATAAATTTTAAAATATTTTACAACAAAAAATACTAACGGAAAAATAACCAATCACATAACATTTATTGAAAACATTGCATTGACATATTTTGGAAAAAAATATAACGTCGACCAACATTATCATTATAGGTAACAGTAAATATATATCCAACTATAAATATATATCTCACATATTTACGAAATGGCATATCTGGTTAAATAGTATAATAATAAAATGCTTTCAAACTAAATATTTAGAATTGGAACAACTTAATCTTCATATCTGTACAAATATCATTAATAATCATCCTGTACAAAAAACACATCCTAGTCATTATCATTCATTCTAGACGAAAAATATATATGTATAGAGAGAGATAGACATCGATAGAGATAGATAAGCAACTAATTTCAACAATCTAATGACTGTAAACAATATTCTTCGAAGGCATCAAAATTAAGCGCACAAATTACTCCATCACTAGCTCTTTTGAATTAGCAAATAATCATCTCAAATCCAAAAGAAAAACAAAATCATTATTTGATTAAAAATACATCGAGAGAGAGAGAGAGAAAGAGAGAGAGATAGCTTAAGTTTGAATCACAACATATTAATAAATATTATTTAATCAATTAATAATATTGAATATGATAAAATAATTATTATTAACATCATCCTAACCATAATATTATCATAATACCTATAATAAAATATAATAAAAATAATATCAATATTGGAAATGTTCAATTCATTATTTGGATTGGTAAATGAATTGAATATGAATTTATAATAAATGTCGGTTTGTGTTTGTCTATATAATAATAATAATAATTATTATTATTATTAATGACAAGTAGTTTCATCTAATAGATATTAATATAAAAATATCGAATTAATAACTAATCAAAGAAAATAGAACTGATTTTGACAACATTGTCCGAGATTATAAAACTAAAATCAAATGTTTCATATAATGAAAACCGGAAACTATTGTAAAATAAACCCAAGAAATTTCACAGGGATCCTATTGCACAAATTGAGGATTACGATTACGATAAACATAAATCGGCCATTATCGAAGAAAAGTCCGACAGCCGTTGATAATCAATATCTTCTTCGTCGTCATTTTGGGTGTCACAAATATTTGCCCCTAAACTCGATAGTTTTGGTGCATCTATAGGACAAAATGCAGGATTCGAAGTGGTGGTCGTATGACGCTTTTGAGTAACTAACACCAATGTGCATGGTAACATTTCTGGCATTACTGTCAAATGGGTTACCAGTGATTTCATAGTTGGCCATTCCTTTTCCAGGCCCTAATTCAATACAAATATTAATTACAAAATAATTACAAGTTTATAAACTGTTTTGTAAAAAAATAAGTTTCGATTCTTAATCAAATTATAAGATGTTTAAATGGAATAAGAAGCCTAAACTTATGAAGTGAAAAGCTTTTTCATAAAATGAATAACTCCAAATAGTATCCATATAATTTTTATTAATAAATGAAAAGCTTAATTAAATACTGTTGTCTAAATATATTTAGTAAAACGGCTTTTTATAATATGGGTTAAGTAATAAATTTTTATGAAGAGACAATCTTTTACAATTGAGTTTTAAAGTTATTTCTCACATTGAAAATGGTAATAGTTGTTACAAAGCCGCAAAGCACCTTTGGTAAGGGTCAAGAAATTTTACTTTCATGGATATTAAACATAACACTCGATTTAATTGATTTATTGACTGTGATAAAGCAAATCTCTTTCATGCTATCATTAATAATGAACTAAAATTCCATTTTATATTGATCATGGTTTGTTAAAAAAGAATGTATTATTCTTTAGATAAACCTTTTTGACAAAAAGAAATAAAAAATGTTCAAATTTCCACTATTTTGTGGGTTTCAAGAAATAAAAGGGAGTTTTATCTTTTTCGCTATCTTTCTACGTACTTTCTACGTCAGCACAAAAATATTTTTCAATTCTAAAAATAAAAGTATGTTTATGTGAATTAGTAATCGCTATTCGTTGATAAAACTATTGGATGTGTTTTTATATGGTCTTGTTACAATATTGTTATAAGAATAAATGTATTTTGAATTTGTATCGCATTATTTTGGAAGTACAACATTCATTCCACAATTAACATAAATTCCAATTGATAGAAAATTGTTCACTTCTTCTTTCATCATGAAAAAGGAAATTGTGATTGGTTACGACATCATTTATTGGCTTCATCTGAAAATGAGTCAATAAAGGAAATTTACGGCATCTAAATCGTGGTTTAAGTTCAGATGCTGACAACTGTTATCAAAGCCGTGTCTTCAATAACCTAATGAGGTTTATCTTTACGCGATATATTGAGTGGCTGAGAACGCCAATTTGTTGAAAATTTTCTGACTGACTATCAATTACATTCTTAACCTTTCAATCGTATCAACGCTGGTTAAATAAAACAACTCTGTATATTTTGATTTTTGTACCGGTTTCCTGAATTTACAAGCTTTCTATATGTCGCTATTGAGGCGTTAGTTTACAAAACTTTTTCTTATATTATCAAACTGCTCTGCTGAAATTTTCAAATCCATGAAATATCAAGAAATCTTGTGCTAATTTGTAATGAATACTTTGTTAACTAAGTGATTAATCTTTAATTAAAGTAATGCAATTTTTAAAAATATTCATTATGGTCATTAATTATTTTATATACAAAACTAATAATTTGATTTTCAGATTTATCATTAAAAGAAATTTGTAACTTTTAAAAAATCATTTAAAATTTTAATTTTTAAAAATTTCGATCGGAAAGGTTAAAAATAAATAATTGATAGAAATCAAAGCAAACAAAAATAAATAAATGACTTCATCTATCCTTAAAGTATTATTATCAATAATTACTGTGAAAATAATAGAGATAAACAATCAGTTATGTTATTTATTAAAATAGATTGTCAAACAATTTGATGTACAGTAAAGGATTAATTATTAAATATAAATTTTAAATATCGGTGCCTTTTATTAAACAGAATTTTGAGTTTAAGTGTCGTCGATTTTTCTTTTAAAAAATGTCTTAGAATTGTGCAGAATGAAAATAATCCATTTTATAAAATCAAAACTTTTCTACAAGTAAAAATAATGACACACAAGACGTACCGAAGCTTTGACGCAAATTATTACAGAAAAAGTATGTCTGGTATGTTGGCAAATACAATTTTCGTATAGTAAAAATATCTCGGTGTAAAAAGATAGAAAATATATTGTAAAAAAAATTATAATATTCAGTTTCAACTGAAAAATAATTAAAATTGGCATTCCTAATTTTCTTAGAATCATACTTAAATTTTATGTTTCTAGCATTCTCTGGATTTGATTTAAAAGCATGGAATGCGTCAATAGTTGCTTTTGAGTTATCATGAACAATAAAAATAATCTTAATTTTTACAATTGATAGAAAATTTCTTGGTTCTCATTAAAATTGATCAACATATTTTAAAAGAACACAAATCTAAATATGGAGAATTGATAGAATACTGGAACAGCTCCCTCACTTTTTAAGCAAATGATTATTAAAAATATATATATTAAATAATATAATATCTTAAATTAGTATTTTATGATGAAAAATCAACATTAAAATGGTTCATAAATGAATCGTTTAATTTAATCGTCCATTTTTGGTTATAAAGAGGTATTTAAAGATAAACATTTCAAAAAATTTTAAAATTGATAAGCTCTAGTAGAAACGTTAGTATGTTTTATAATTATAAGTCATGTAAATTTATCATCCAAAAATGTTCACTAAAAATGTCTGAAAAATATAAAGTTAGCTAACGGATTTGTTCTACTTTTAAAAAAAACGGTTTAAGTAATTGATTAATCAAGTCTGTGTCTTAGATGTTTTTTGTGGAAAAAATATGATTATAACAAGTAAAGGACGATATTATTTATATTGCTTAATATTTATTTATTTAATAATCATTTATAAATATTTATTTAAAAAGTTTAAAGTCTTAGGTGCTTTTCTTGAATTATGTCGGAGAATCTGAAAATCAGTTTACTTAATGTTTATTTACAATTATTTCTATGAAGTAATTTTAATTTCAAGTGGCTATTTGTGACTTGTGATCAATTTTTATTGTAACTGCTATCCGATGTTTATATAAATTATTGAAATTTCACGATTTACATTTTCATAATTAATAGTGAAAGTGTAATGATTATTCAAGTCAGGTGCAAATTTGCATGGAAA
The DNA here is from genome assembly GCA_959609185.1 of Schmidtea polychroa. Lineage (NCBI taxonomy): Eukaryota > Metazoa > Platyhelminthes > Tricladida > Dugesiidae > Schmidtea > Schmidtea polychroa. The sequence goes on along the minus strand of CAUHTR010001976.1, from coordinate 28,042 downwards.
TTTTTTTAAATCTTGATTTCTTTGCAGAGTGAACATACTAGGACTAATCTTATTTAAAATGAAATAGACAAATACATTTAGTGTAAAGAAAATAGTGGCTCTTTTCAATAATGATGTTTAATAATAAGAAATATATATAATTATTATTAGTAATCACATAAATACTTTATATTATTATATATACTTTTAAACATTTTATTATTATATACTTTTAAATACATTTTATTATCATATACTTTTAATTTAAATCCCGTAGATGTTCTTTGAATAAGATAATGGATGACTCCTGTCGGATTATCGGATTTACAGACTTTGACTGATAGAGCATAGCAGCCAGAATGGCTTGAACTGTCGCGAACGACAAAACTGCCAATCTAAAATTATAATTTCACGTATTATATGTGCGGATTTAAATATTGAAGAATTAAAAAAAGGTGTCTTATCCATCATTGAAAATCCAATAGAAAAATGCATGAATTCATTAAAGATTAAATAATTGTAAATTTCAAAAGAGTAATTTTTATGAGAACTGTCTTTTAAAAAACTAATTTACTGAATTTTGGGTGCATAAATCACAGCTGTTTGAAAATATTGAAATTTGAATCTAGATATTTGTCTTGAATTTAAAAACGATATAATTTGTTTTATTGGAATGAATATTATTTGGAAATTTAATTATAACTTTAGACTTATACGAGTGTTGTTTTTTTGCAACTAAAATTATCTATTTAAAAATTTGTTATAGTAATCCAAAATAAAATAGACTATTTTAAACTATTTTAAACAAAAATTAATCGAGATAGAAATGGCTAAATAAAATAAACACAAGTTTCAAACAATTGTCATTCAATTACTGAATTATATAACACATCAGAATAATAAATTTAAATAAAGGAAATGACCACAGCTGCCGTGGTATTGTAATTCAGTAGACACAGGACGACAATTAACTGATAATTATAAAACGCACTCTGAACTATCAATCAGAAATTATATTAAAATTAAATCGAAAAAAATTGTTGTAGTTAATAATTAATACTTATTGAAAATTCATTATTCAGATAATTTGAATTTGATTTAAAATAGCTATTTAATACCATGGAAATCGCGTGCGCTAGTTTGAAAATTTTATATTAATACATATTTTAACATTTTTAACAGTGCTTGTAAATACTAATAACACAATCAATTTGCAAATTAAAATTCGAGCTAAAAACTGTACTTTTCTAAAAAATATTTGTGCATTCAAAAATAAACTGTGGCAATGCCCATTATGTGATAATTTCAATTTTACTACGTTTATCAATCCATTTATCTATATATCATAGATTTTGACAGTAAGCAGACATTTTCATCACAATTCAATATTCCTGATATTAAAAAAATTCCGGTTAGAATATCAAATGAAACTTTTCGATATAAATAAACAGATTTGAAAATGAAATTTCTGGAATTATCTCAATACTAATTTGATAAAAATTCGAGTCAAAAGAAATACCCAAGTGATAGATAATGCAAAAAAGATTCTGTCATTAATTGCAGGATTCAAAAATGAATTTCATAAAATCCAATAACAAGTCCCGAAATTCTGAGGCAAATTTAGAAAATATTCTGTGTTCCTACGATAATATACGATAATAATACGATAACAAATAAGCAATATCACATCTCACTAAATATTATAAAAAAAATATTGCAATTTTTGATACGGTAATTGATTTGTATTGTTATTATAACTGTATTCATGTAATTTTATCTTGAATTTGTATTTCATTTTCCTTATTAATAAAACTAATTATATGTACGAAAAGATAAATATAACAATAAAAAGAAAGATTGTTCATGGCACTTTTTTATTGCACGATTTCCAGAAAACTGTGGAAAGTTAAATAAGATTTTAAAAAATTTAAATTTTCCAGTTTCTTGAAAATGTTGCCCACCTTTAGTTTAAGTCAAACGAAAAATAATGGGATTTTGATTAAAATTAATTATTATAATGTGTTATTTAAATTAGTTGTAAAAATCAACGAAAATAGTTTGATTTTAGCTATTTTAAGTGTATATGGCCGTTTAAATATTTGAAAAATATATTATTTTTCAAAAAACTTTGGATGTGAAGAAATTCAAATTACCCAAAACTGAATTTTCAAACCATTAGCGATTTTCTCAATAAGATAGTCAAGTTTTCATGGTACTGTTAGTCGCTGGATAGAAAACTAAATTCTCTACTAGATGATATGTAAATTTTTAGAAATTATCGATTTTCAAATTACCAAGTTTTCTTGTGATACCGGAAATGTTTCTTAAAGATCTTTAGCTTATTAGGTTCAGAATTAAATTCTCTTCAAGCACATATATAAAGTTATTGATTTTAAATTTTTACAATTTTTATATGAAATAATCAATATTTCTTAAATTAATTTTAGCTCATGTAACTTAACAAATTGATGCAAATTATGCGGATGTATTGCATTTATATTGCATATCTATTGTGCTGTATTATTAGTAAACTACATATGTATGTAAATAATGTGCGTATGTATCCAACCAAATTATACATGTCTATTACATCTGAATTGTATATCAATATTTAGAAGTGTGTCAGTTATTGGGTATAACCAGTAAACCAGTAATCAGAGAGATCAGGCCGTCCGGTGTTTGCATTAATTAGAGGCTGCAAAATTTGATTTTTTCCGTCATAAGTCAAGCGTTTCCAATAAATATATTCCAACCAAATAATTCGAAATTTAATTTAATAATCTTACACACTTACGATTATTGAAACAAATATTTTCAAGATAAATAATCAAATATAAATTTTTTTTTAATTTCTATGAAGTTTTTTAATTTAAAAATAATTTCGATTCTTAAATTTTGTATCATAGGATAATTACAAATATTATCTAAGACACTAAATATTAAAATTTAAAAATCTAATAATATTCTCTTTTGATTTTAAGTACACAAAATTAAAACACTATAATAAACTACCTCTCCTTGTGTCAATAAATCTAAAGCAACTTCTCTGGGTATTTCTGGCTGGTACCACTTTTCAGGCCATTTCATCGCTTCCATTAGGGCGTCGTGACTAGCAGATTTTTCACTGCTGCCACTCGTGGAATCTATGGAAATTGTCGATACGTCAACGGCTGGATGATATTTTCCTGGTACGCTTGTAGCACCGGTACCAACACCGGATTCTCCTTCAGCACAACCTCTTTCGGCCAAGTCATAACTAGGTAAAGAGTCCATTCTTAAAGAAATAATAATATATATAATAGTTGCATAATTACCTGTAGATGATGAAATATATCAGTAGTAGTTCGATGTTCAAATTAAATTAGTGATTTCAATAAAATATTGTTCGTGAGGTTCTTAAGTATTCTGAACATTTTGCTTAGAAGTTGTAAAAAATAAATAAAACAATATCAGTTAATTTTAAACTTATTCTTAGTTCAATTTACTAATACAGAAAATTCGTGTTTTGTGTGTTTGGGTGATAAATTGTCAAAAGTTTATTTTTATTACTTCCTAACTTAATGTCATTATGAGAAATACTAAATGGAACTTATATTAAATTTGTCATAGTTGATTTTCATTAAATGGCCCCTAACTTTTTGGAGTTCAAGTAAACCTAAAATTGCTTTAGTATAACTTTTAAAACAGGAGTAAATGTTTGTGAGCATTGAAGAGTTGTATTATAATCAACTAAACAAACACTACAACAAAATAGTTAAATTCAACTCGGTTTAAAAATTCTTCAAATCCAACATAAATTTATTATTATACAAGTTTTTAATTTTTCACAAACACGTGACAACTCACCTATTTAAACAAATTCAGATATCTAACTCTCCCCTTCTTAAGAATTTTTCCACTTCTTCAGCCACTAGATTCTTCTTTCTTTCTTGTGAATGTAGTTCGATGAGGTGATAGAACTGAACTTCAAAGAAAATTGAAGACAAATTTTGTGTGTTCGCAGCAGATTAGAAGGAACATTTGGCACTTGTCTAGTTTCCCCCACACGGGTTTAAATAATTATAATATTGATTAATAAAAATTTGAAATGAATTTAGAAAATATCACAGCTGCTTAGTTATTAATGATGATCCCCAATGAGCCTGAGGCCATTTCTTTTCCCCAGCAACATGAATTACTACCAAGAAGTAAGATTTGTTGTTACGAAGAAATGCATGTGAGAATTCGAAATGACAGAAAGAATAAGGGAACCTATTTTCAATGTCCTTATAGAAATTGTCGCAAAGAAATTTATATAAGAACATTTTTTGAACACCCACACGAAAATATTTAATTATTTAATTATTTAACCCCGCGTGGTGAAACTGGACAAGTGCCGAACATTTAAGGCAACTAATTTAAATTTTCATCGTGATTTTTATAGATATAATTCTTAAATTTCTAACTGCTAACATCATAAATAGTTTTTCAGACCTTAGTAACTGTCGTGTTTATTAACGAATGTCCTTTGCAGTATAAGCAAATATTTTTAACAATAAGTTTAATTTTCTTATATGTATTATAGGAACCTTAATTACTGTTCAAGTTGACCCTCAACTTTATCAGGGTTTTAATGCACTTCACATAAAATTGAGCTCAGAGATGTCAAAAATTCCATGAATTAACACGATTTCTTTCTCGTTGTTTGTGACACAAAGCTCGCAATTACATGTAGTCTATACGAATTCTTGAAACATAAGTTTAATTCTGACTTGTTAATATAAAAATAAATTTTCAATTGATTGATTTCTTATTATTGTCTTAAAATTATCTCTTTTTAGATGTTCCATAATTTTCGCTAGCTAGTAAACGTCGTATTAATTCAAAATTAAGGCCTTCTAAAAACGTATACATGAAATTAATAGATATTGTCTTGATTTTCATAGCTATTCTCTCCCTTTTTGCAGTGTCATTAGATTGTAATCTTCAACATGTCATAAAACATTGAATTTCAGGAATATAATCATACTTTTTCTGATCATCACATTTACTTATATAAATAATGTTCCATTTTTCTTTTTAACCAAAATTCCATTCAATTTATTTTGGTTAATATTTCTGTATCAAGGAGAAATAATATTTGTCTTCATTTGTCATTAATCTTACTTTAATTATTAAATATCAATATAAAATATCAATAAAATCTTTAATTCTATTAAATTCTATAATTCTATAAAATATAAAAATGTATAATAAATGAATGTATATGTAAAAAATAGTATGTAATTTTTACTATTTTATTTGAAAATTTCAAATCAAGATTTGATTTTAAATAAATAATAGACAAGTAAAAAAATTAAAAATAAATCATAAAATTGTGTGTCACGATCGAAAGAATCCCAATCCAAGTAAAAATTACTTACTATTTTCACTTTTATTTAACTGTTGGAATCAGATATGATTTTATTGATAAAATATTTTATAAATATTATGGAATACCTTTGAGGTGGAAGTGGAGCATTTTCTTTTAATTTATACTGATCAGAGCTACTGAGTTTTATATTAGGATGAGGTCCAGAACATGGTCGATCAGGAAAGAGAATATTTTTTTCCTGATTCGATATTTGATGTGGTCCCACAACTGGTTTCTTTTGTGATTGTGGCGCAAAGGCGGATTGAACACGTCTGTTAGCATACATCCATGGTGGAGTGTTATCGTTGATATTCTTGTGGTCGAGTAATACTTCTGCAACAAGATCATCTGTTTCATCATAGTTGTTTTTGGTCTGTCGTGAGCTAGATAAATGAGAAATACTGGTCGGAGGAACAGGCAAAGGTTTATTTGGAGTGATTTTGGGGTTGCATAATGCATTTGGCACAGCTCTGTCGGTATTATTATTGTCAGAAAATTTCGTAACATTTGTTGCAGTTGGAGACCGATCAAGTTTGTCCTTTACAATAGATATAGGACCACTATCGTTGTTTCTAGAAACATTTAACTTCAATATCCTATTTTTACATATTTTAAAAATTTATTATATCAAATTGTTGATAAATAAAAGTAAAATGTTCATTTATTGTCATATTTGGGATAGGAAAATTGGAAATTATTTAGCAATCATAGATTTTAAAAAAACGAGGTCAAATAATCGTAAATTTCTTATATTTATGTTACAAAACGACTGACTTTTGTGAGTTTTAATATTAAATCTGACCCTTGTTAACTTATTTATCTTTCTTTAATTTGAGGGAAAATTAAATGTCACTTCATTTGTAATTAATCTTCATTTTAATTCTAATAATCTTACCTTAATATTTAAATATTAATATAATATATTGATTTTTTAGTATTAATTATATATAATGCTATAAAATATGAAATTTTTATTAAATTGAATTTTGTCTAATATTAAGAGAAATGAAACGCCTATCAAGATGAGCGAAAAACCTTTGCAATACGTATTTATTAAACTTTAAAAGTCCAGATTTCCCAAGTTTCAGAGAATATAAACGCTTATTTGTTTTTAATGCAATTTTGAAATTATTCGGATTTTTATTATGAGATAATCTTTCGATTTTTGTGGAAATTTACAAAGCCATCATTTTTGTGTGATTTAGATTAAATGCTTAGCTGTGTTAAAAAGATAATCAAGTTTATTTTATAATTTTAACAATTGTTGAATCCTTCCGAAAATTGTCGATTGTGCTTACAAAAAAACAGTCTACTAAATTCTAAGGAATCATCACATGCTTGGAAGATCTATCTGAAATATTCAAGGTAAAGCATATTTATGAGGAAATCAATGAATCTTCATTTGAACTGAGAATTTATTGTACAATATTTAAAAATATGGCTGCATTTGCACATTCAATATCAATATATTCATTATGAAATAAAAGTACTAAACCAATTATTTCGGAGTTTATAATTTTGTGTTCCTAAAACACTATTATCAATACAATACAATTAATCATTGAGTTTGATTATTGGGTCAATTTGATAGAAATTAATGCAATCATTTTCGGATATCATTTTCATCGAATCGGGAATAATCATGAAAAAATGACTATGAATTCAAATTTTGTTTTTACTTTGAAGACAACTTTTTACTGATGACTGGTGGCACGGATTTCTTGCTTTTATCACTAGTCAACAAGTTATATTCATCCCCTTCTTTAGATTGACTTTCAATGTCTGATTTAGAGGTTAAGCTTTCATTCGTTGCTTCTTCTATAGCAATTTCCATTCCATGAGGACGTTGACGACGCAATTGACGCTCAATTATGTCATTGAAAGACGGTGTTTTTGTTAATAATCCACGATTTTGTTGTTTTTGTCTAGCATAAGCTAGTCGGAAAGCTTCACCAACTATATCGTTTAATTCTTCTGCCTTTATTAAATATAATTTTTAATTCATATTACAAATCAATACCAATGCAGGGGTTTTAGTAATAAATGTATGACAATATTGAGCATTAGCTTGACCTTTTGGCTCTCTAGCAAGAAATGAAAACTGACAAAAATCAGGATCACTTGTTGCATAAGAGATCCGCCTTAGTGCATGAGCCATTCTGACACTCTGAAATTTTTAATTACATCAATAAATATTATAACATTAAATTTAACTAAATTGTAAAAATAAATAGATTTATAAATTCAGAAAGCAATAATGAAAATTAAACGTAAACTAATAGTTTTTAGTAGAAATTGTAATATAATTAAAAATTATCTTAAATAAAATTGACCAAGATTTTATAATATGAAAACAAAGAAACATTTAAAAAAATATTCATACAAAAAATATATAGTACAAAATTGAAATTGAATAAAAAATAAGTTGAGGAATAAAATTAAATTAGAAAATAAGAAATTTTAAATCACTAGAAAAACGAAAATATTTTACTAGATTTTTACAAAAAAAAGAATGAAAGTTGATTTTAAAGATAGAGCAGTTAGATCAGGGATGTGGAACCTTTTTCGTGCACGGGGCCTCATGGAAATTAGTTTTTTTGTTGGCGGGCCTTATAAAATTATAGGAATATAGACAAAAAATTTACCAAATATTTAACAAATGTAAAATAATTAAATTGAGATACTAACAGGAATAATTACACACTTACATATAGTTTACATTAACATTTAATGAGATTTTTGAAATTGTTGACAGTTTTTAACTAGTTTTCCAAAAATCTGGAGTCAAAGTACTTGTTAAAATCCGTAATAGAATCCGGATTTGTATCAGACACCTGAGATCGGTACTTTAATTTATTGATGTTCATACAGGAGAAAGTTTATTCGCAGATGTAAGTTGATGCAAGTAAAACAAACATTTTCATAGCAAAGTTTTGTATATTTGAAAACTTGTTACTTTTTAGTGATACATAAAATTTTGTTAATTCCATATCTCAAAAATATTCTTTGAGAATGTTGTCATTCTGCAAATCTTTTTATTCCAGTTGCATATCAATAGAAGCTTTTTCAATATCATATGGTTCTCAATAGATTTATAATCACTAAAACGCCTTGAAAACTCTACTTTCAAAGATAAATCGGATGGTTGTATTTTTTTTGCCCATTCTGAAGAAACAGATTGTGTTTTAAGTGTTGGAAAGTTAACAAAGTTTTGTTCTTTCAGAAGTTTGGAGAACAGCAAAAGTTTCACTTCTGCAAAAACCTGATCAGCAAAGACACCTTTACCTTTAGGTTTCACATTCAGTTCATTAAGACTGTCCAGAATGTCAACTGCAAATGCAAAATCAGACAGTTAGATGATATCGTTTATTAAAATCTCTTGAATATTAAAGATGTTTGGAATCAGACTTTTTATATAAGAATATATTTTTTATTAACTTATATTTTTCTATAATTAAATAAATTGAAGATTTTAAGGTTTAAGATTTCCGATTATGTCTCCAGATTTAATTTAGATGCAAGCACTGAAATATCATTGTTTAAATAGCTTTTATTGTGAAATTCTACGTTTTAAATTTAATTAAATTTTCAGGCACAGGGAATATATATACTATATTTAATAGAAATTTTTTGACTATGAATCAGTTAAAAAATCGATGTTTTTTTGATATTCACGAATTTTCGGCACGGCCTTTTTTCAAGTGATTTTGAAAAATAAAGCATAAATTAACTATAAATAGAACTTAATGAATAACTTTTGAAAACAAATAAACCTTTATTTACCTTTGATTACTGAAAAATAATGAACTTATTCCAATTATAGAAATACCTTAAAATACCTTATTTTTAAAGATAAACTGATTTTAATAGTAAAACAAATTTAACAATTTCTAATGTCTAATATTTAGTGAACCGAAATTTCTTTTAGTTATTAAATTGGTGACCGAAAATGTTGCAATTAATTCACACTAAATTAGTTGGTATGATATTTTCATTTACGAATTAGTAAAAATAATTAAATCAATTTATTTTATTTTATAAAAATATTCCATTAAACAAACACTGCTGAACTGGTTATTCCTGAAATTTTATGAGAAAATCCTAAATCAGGTAAAATTTCAAATCATGAGACCTGAAGTTAGTACCAATTTAAAGTTTTAGCCAATAATTATTGGCTAACGCCTCAAACGTTGAATAATACCGAATTAAAAAATTTAGTAATTTTTGGATTGTTCTGAAATAAAATTTCATCGTTGATTTAGTTTTAATGGATACCGAAAATCTAAATATAATAGCAACGTCAGATAAAAGAAAGAACAAAACTCTTATGATAAACGAGCAGAATTTAAAATAAAAAATCCCAAAATCGACAAGAAATAAATAACAGCAATCAAAAACCGCTTAGAGAAAAGCAATAATGGATATTAAGAAATTATAATCAACAGAATAGAAGGAATTTGAATTCAAATGCTGATACTCGATCAAGGAGACGTTGGGCTTGCAGAGATATGAGGTACTTACGATCAGAATGTCCAATGCTATCACTATTTTAAGAATGGAAATTCTAAACACAAGTTCTGGTTATATGACTGGTTATATGAATAATCTAATGGAATGAGATGATCCAAACGAATTTTTTCATATATCTGAAGAAATAATCGGAGCCATAAACTGAATGTAGGTTATATTTTGGGCAATTTACGTATTTATGTTAATGATTGTGAATGAGTTTTTTGAATGTGGATCAATGTAATTTAATTTTAAAAACTTATGTTAAAAGTGTAAATGATCTATTTATTGAATTATAGATATATAATTTCACTGGTATTCTTAATAAGGTATATAAAATTAAATGAATTCAACAAACCTCGCCTGTTTCATTGCAAACTTTTATACCACTAAGCGATACGACCAATAGTACACTTTTGCGATGAGTTGTATTCTGAAAAAATCAATAAATTAAGTTGAAAACAAACCACGCGAAAACTCAGTATCAGCATCCAAAAAAGCATTGTAAAAAGAGGAAATTATATGCATAAATCATTTTATCACATTTTACAATTTTGTTATTTAACCCTTTCCTATCCTCATTATTTTCTGCCCATTCCAATCCCAATATAATTGCTCAAAAATAAAAAAAAATAAGAAATTTCATTTTTTTTTCCAGTAAATTTTGATGCTATCACCAGTATGTAAGCTACAGCTAAAGTCAGTCAGTTCACTAGTTTCCAGTATGACAAAGTACCATTCACCTGTAATTAGTCTTTGAATGATATTTCTCGAAGCAATCGATATTAATAAGAAAAAGTGTCATTTTTTATAGACAGGATAACGCAAGCAAAATTTTTTGGTCATCATTTTACATACACAGGATAGGAAAGAGTTAATAGTTGTTTTCTTTAGCCCATAGAGACACGGAAGACCTTTTTTGGGATTTTTTGACTCATCTTAAAATATTAATTACTCTCAAAGTAAAAGAAACATTCTTTTTAGATATATTCCATTATTCAGTCGAATTTGATAAAAATTAATTGAGTAAAAAATGACAAGAAAAATTTCTAAGCGAAGGACACTTATCGTAATTTAATCGACAACAGGAAATATTAATGAGATGCTCTAGGTATGAATAAATGCCAGCGATGGTTTTTAAGATTCAAAGGAATTTCCAATATATCATAAAATATATACATTTGAAAAATTAAGTTAAAAAAATGCTCAAAATTTGAAGAGGATAAGGCAAAGCTGGGAAAAGATGTCATACGAACTTAATGAGCAGTAAAGTTCAGTAATTTGTTACAGATTACAAAAAATGGGTAATGTATGACAATCCTAAACTCAATTTGCAATGGCTTTCAGTTGGGCAAAAATACATGCGAAATCAAATATTTATCGAGTGGGAAAAGTAGTGGTCTTGTATTTGATGGAATATTATAGAAAATACCCATCTTGAACTGCTGAAACCTAGTATTACAATTAACACAGAGGTTTATAGCAACCAATAAGACCCATTGACAACGAAAATCGACGAAGAGCTTTCTGTTATTGTAATCAAAAAGTTATATTGCACTAAAATAATTATTGGCTGCACACTGCAAAGGAAACACTACTTAAAATTTAAAAGTTTAGCTGTGATCTATTGTTAGATCAATCATTTATTTAAATTTTGGTGCACTATTTAGCCAGAAAATATTTTATTCCTAATTTAATTGAAATATTATCTTCTATTTAATTTTTCTTTTTATTCCTAGGCTTAAAAAAATTATTGAACCTAAACAGAAAGTCACTTAAAACTTTTTTCTATTTTATTTTATGTAATTTCTTGAGTCCAAATATCCAAAATATTCAAAAAAATCGCAAAAAGTTGGGAACCTAATAATATTTTAAATCTGATTTATTTATTCCATTAATACTTCTTGTAAAAGGTGTCAAATTAAATACAATTAAATTATTTTTATTAAAAGTTATTGTTACTAAATTTTAATAGCCAATATTTAATTCAGCTATTAAAAATGTTTCAGAAAAACTTTGGAAATTTTTGTTTAGAAATAGCAAAAATTTTAATCAGCAGTTTTGTAATGAAAATAATAAAGTTTATTGTAAAATATTTTTTGTTATAATTTTATATGTAAACTTATAATGAATCGGTTGACAACAGGAGAGAAATAAAATTATACAATGTTCATTGATTCAATTTCACATTTTAATTTTTTCTGTGCACATATTATTTACAAGTGATATCTATATAAAACTGCACAAAACTCAATACATGANTTTACAAGTGATATCTATATAAAACTGCACAAAACTCAATACATGATCCATTAATCAAAAACCAACCTTATTATAATCAAATTTATTATTTAAAATTAGAAATAAAATACTGAAACTTAATATGTCCCAATCTTCATGTTCCATTTGCATTTGGAATATTCTATTTTAAAATTAAGCGACAATTTCTTTAGAATCCAATATAAACAAATTTCACATCACAATTTTATTTTTATCTTTCGAATCACTCTCAAAACATGTAAACACAGGTAAAGTACTTTTTGGTAGTCAAGAAAAATTAATTTTTTCCAATAATTATCTCTTATCTAAACAATTGAATTGAAGTTATAAGCCACTTATTCATTTTTAAAAAGATTTTAAATTAAAAATGTTAAGCAATTTAATATGGTAAAATAACAAATTTATTTTGGTATATAAAAATAGAAAATCCAAAAATATTAAGAAATATATCTTGTTTTTTAATTTCCTATATTTCTTGATTCCATTCTTTGCAAATTTAAAATCATTTTATAATAGTTTGTTTAAAAAATCTTGTGCGTATTTGCCATAATATTTATGTTTAAACATGATTTAGAAAATTATCATCGTGTGATTTGTCTCAGAAGCATGTTTTAAATATATGAAGAGAATTATGAGGGCTTTAAATTCAAAGTGTACAAAAAACTAAAATCAGCCTTCACTTATATTTCTTAACACTTTTAAAAGAACTTTTATTAATAGAAATTTCATTTTCAACAGTTAAATTATTAAATATAAAGTTTGTATATTTTAATTAAAAGAGCCATCTAGTATTTAAAATAATACTCAAAAACATGTTCATGCCTGTACTGTGTAGAACCATGTTTCTCAAACGGTGTGTCGCGAGACTTTTTTTCCCAGAAAAGTTAGTAATAAAAAAAAATTCAAAAACTATATCAAGTTTTTTACTATGAAAAAGTCGCTTCTGTGGATCAAAATTACAAAAAATTTCCCAAAGAGAAGAGTAGACAAAAAATAAAAATTTATTTATAAAGAAATACCAATATTTTTGATTTGGACTTTTATTAGAAATTAAAATCTCTCGTAATCATATTTAATTATTATAGTCTAAAAAGTAGCTTTTTTATATATCATTGGAAAATCAAAAAATTTGTAAAAAATTTGATTTTTATGCAGGTGTGCCGCGAGCGAGAAAAGTCTGAGAAACACTGGTGTAGACACTGCTCAAGCTAAAAACAGCTAGTACTGTGAAGAGACAATATTTACCTATACAACTTTTTACAATTCTTTTTGGAAAACTGTAATTCAGTGTTTATACCAGGGCTGCGGAGTCGGGGTCGAGAGTCGAAGAAATTTTTAGTGATTGGAATCGGAAACGGAAAACTATTAAAAATTATTGGCGACTCCGACTCTTTATTTTACAAATTATATAATATAATTTTTTGTGAAAAAAGCAATTAAATTTTTCATGCAAAATTTTTTAAATACATACCAATCTGAATGAAATAACGAGTTTGTATTTGTGTAAAATACTATAACAACACTACTAAAATAACTAATTATAAAATAAAATACGTAATTCACTTATTTTTAAAAAAAATAGGGAATCCCGGAATAAAGAATAAAGATAGTATCTATGCAATAAAATTAGTTGAATTTAATTCATTTTTTTGTAATAACTTTTTTCAATTTTCATAAATTCTTCCTTGTTTTCAAAGTTTTGTAAAATTTGGTACTTTTCGGTTTTCTTGACCTCATCAAAAAATGAACAGTTTCAATTATAAAAATCTTTTTAAACCAATTCAGACAATAAACAACAGAATAATCATATAGACTGAGTTTATCCGACAACGTATTTTGACCCCTTAGGGGTACAGGTCACATTGTGACTGATCGTACTCAACACACACAACCAATAATTTGGTGCAATATTAATAAAAAATTGGTTCAAATTCAATTAATTTGGTGCGTCATTAAATATTAGTCATATTTTTTGTATTTCAAAATATATATTTTTCATTTTCAAAAATTTTTTCGTGTGTTGGTTTAAAAATATTTTTATAATTGAAACTGTTCATTCTTTGACGAGGTCGAGATAACCGAAAGTAACAAAAATTTTATGTAAAATTATATATTTTTTTTTGTGATTGTATTTTTTGATGACCACGAGCCATTTTAGAGTAAATTTCCTAGCTTGGGAAGCACAAAAAACCAAGTAAATAATAATATATTCTTTGCAGAAAAAGGCTTTTATTATCATTTACTTGTTTAACTTTCAATTAATCCTACTACCAAGAAATCATCACTTTATATTAATGATTATTAGGTATATGGAGTATATGAAATAGCATTTGGTAATGATGTTATTGTTATTATTGCTACTAGTACATAACAACAACTACAATTAACTTGATATTAAATGAAGATTATATTTATGATGAGTCAAAATGGAAGTCGATGTTTTGAGTGTAAACTCCACATCCTTGAATTTAAAATAAATTTTCTTTTGGAACTCATTCCACAAGAAAAATTTGCCATTCGTGATTATAGAACTTGATAGATCATTTTTCCGAAATCTACCATGGTTATAATCTGTGGTTATTGTATTTAATTCGCTTGACTCTATATTACTAAATAAAGATATATGCTCAAAACATTTACTTAATGTAAATTTGTCAAAATCCGCTTATGCTCTACTTATTGTCATTTAAACAAATTTCCTTGAGACACTTTAAAAATAATTCAAATAGTACTTTCATACAAATTCATCATCCAGTTAAAATTTCATATTCGTTATAATTTTTAATATTTCATCCAGATGAGGTGTTCACTACTTTTTAAAACAATGTTCCTTCCAATGTAACTATTTTTTTAAAATTTATATTATACACCTAATTCTGTTTTTACACGAATTTTTTCGTGTAAAAGAAATTCGTGTAAAAAAGATATTGGCTGAATGGAAAAATAATAGATTGGTTCCATAACTAAAAATGCAACAAAAGTACAATAAACAAACAAAAGTATAATAATAAATATAAAAAATCCTTGTTAGAGTTCACAAAAGAATTTATTTTTCGTGCTTGTCTAAAGTTTTTATTTTAGTATCTAAACTGATCACTTTACTTTTAGTTTTTAGTACAGATGAATCATGTGACGTTATGTTAAGGCTACCAAAATAAATTTAATTTATAATTATAATTAATAATACAAAGATTTGAAAGTTATTTAAAACTTACCTGTTATTGGGTTAATAAATCTATACGAGCAGAATTAATAAATTTATACGAGCACCTTATTTTACTTATAACTTGTTAAACATTCACAACAACTAAACGTCTTTTCTTTTCAATTCTCAAAACCAAACTAAATTGCATACAAAGTACATTACATTTTTACTTTATGCATATTTCGGGGAATCCCACCCAAAGAGAAAACATACGCATATAACAACGGTGGGCAAATGCGGCTCTTCGTTGAGTAAACTGCGGCTCTTTGATAATTGAATTTTTGATAATTGAATTCGATTTTTTTATTTTGAAATTTTTTCAACTGAATTTTTAAAAAAAAATTTTTTGTTGCAATTGTATTTTCATGGTTAGTTCATTTTTACCTGTGTCACAAAATAGGTGTAAACAGAATTAAAATTTAGTGTCATTCGATGGCGGTATTTAGAATCAAAATTTAATATTTCCTTATTACATTCTACCTTGTTTGATTCTTTTTATAAGCAATATTTAAATAATACATGTCTCACTACACTATATACCAGGGGGCAAGTGCGGCTCTTTGATGAGCCATGTGGCTCTCTAGGACCTCATGCGTGCCCACCCCTGGCATATAATCAACATAATCTAACTTAATTCTGAAGAATATAATGCAAAGTTAAAATGTATGTATAAAAATGATTCATCAAAAAAAAATCATAGAATATTGAAAATCGTGTTAAAACAAATCAATTCGTGTAAAAAGAGAAAAAAAATCTTTTTAATTCGTGTTAAATCAAATTTGTGTAAAAACAGAATTAGGTATATATGCTATTTAGTTTATACGCTTCTCAACTTAAAAACATTCTTTTAAAATTCTAAAAACTTCTTGAATGTTACGCAATAAAAATTTGAATCGTTTTTTTAAAATTATTGTTCATTATTGTACCTTCGTTATAATGCTTGTTTTGGTTAGTATTGAATAATAAGCAACTGTTTTCATTTTGTTTCTTTTCTGTGACATGATATGCATTTTATTATTTTTTACTTTTCTAGCCACGCCTACATATCTTATGTAAAGTTATTACGGTCGATATTAAAGTATTATTTCTGCTAAGTTCTTTATTTACTTTTCCATGTTTATTTTTCATTTCATTTCCCCCATATATATATATATACTTTTTCTTTAAATTATGATTAAAATTATGAATTCCACTGAGTACTGTTTCCATTTTTCGTCAATTAGTTTGTCAAAAACTTTGTTTAACTCGAATTATAATTTCTTACAAAAAATTACAAGTGAAATCATTTCATTGTTGATATTGTAGAGCTTCATTCAAATCTTCGATTAAATTCATTGTAGCTCTTTTTGTTGTTTATTCTATCCTATTTAATGAATTGTATAGAATTTTTAGAATTATGTTATTTCACAAAAGATTGATTTTTTAAATGCAAGTTAATAAAATTACATTAACCATTGGTGGTATTTATTGATTTTATATTTGATGTTCATTAAGTCTTAAGGTTTTATGAGTAAGTATATAAATGGTATTCCAAAAGAGTAGCAAAAGGTCATAATTAATTTTATAACAATAATACAATATAATAATAAACTATAACAAATGAATATTTTAAACAAATATTTTTATGATAGTCACAATTGAGAAAACATTATGAAACCATTACATTTCTGGTTTTAGTCACCAATAGTATATAACCCGAAAAATTAAGGAACCCGTGGGTGAAGAATCTCGATCAAACCCAATAGTTTTGCGATCAGACACCACAACTAAAACCCTGAGATTTGATTTAATTTAATTCAAGGTTGGAGACCCAGATCAACCTGCAGCAATCAGGCGATTATGTGCGAACCAGATTGTCCCATTAATTTTCTTTACTCAAATTTTGGGTACAAGTTTTACATAAACTGTTCATACGCGTATTTTGTAAGATATCAAATGCATAATCATATTTATAATGCTTTTTCAATCATGTCTTAACACCATGGTGAATTATGAATTACTGTGGAAAAGAGCTTGATATTAAAACACAAAGCTGTGGCCTATTTGCAGTTATTTGCTGCCAAGATAATGTTTCATAATAATTTCAAATCTTTTGCTTAATTTTTATAAAACTAGGAATTCCCTTCCATATTTTGTTTAACAATCAATGATATAAATGATGAAAAATGAATTTGAGGAAATTAATTATAAACTCTTTAAATCAAATAACTCAATATATTCTGCCTGTTCCAGAATTCCAGTTATAATAGAGAATGGGAAATATTTCCAAAATATATAGATAAGCAAGGTTGGCAGTAGTTTGTGAATTTTAATTTTCATGAGGGAACTTTCAAATACATTCGTGTTTATCAAGGAGCTGTATAATCATCATATTCATTGGTTGAACAAAATTAAATTTTAAAAAAATTATATTAAATTAGATATTTTAACTTTTCAATATTTACAAAGCTAAATTTTTTCCAATAATTTTTTTAATTAATGCCATATAAGAATTAGAACTTAGAAATTAATACTGAAGTCAATATTTATAAAAATTATAAAGGACATATAGATACTGAAGCTCAGGTTAGAATAATTTTATAATAGCATTCATTATAATTTATTGAATAATTTGTAAAATTCAAATATTTTACTCGCATTGATTCCAACTTTTTATAAACTATTTCAGTTCGATCTTTTTGAGTTGGCGCAAATACTAAAAATGATCCAATGTACTAAATGTCATGCTTTGTAATTTTGAATAATTAAAGTTATAACATACGTCAGCAGGTTTAATAACGGTTTTGAATCCCGAGTTATTTTCCATGTTTAATGGCGACGGCTGTAATTTCGTTGGTAAAACGACTGATCCATCTGGAAGATCTTCGCATCTGATTCCTTTATATGAACTTTTCATTACGCCTCATATCCATTTGTAAATTTGGTATTTTGTAATTAAAAATAAAATAAAGCATAAATAATGTAAATATTATTAAAACTGTAACGAAATTAAGAATTATTGAAACAAAGGTTTTATAACTGCGTAGTTTTAAGAAAATGCTCAAACAAAAGATAAAAAAATTATGTTTTCAAAAACAAACTTTGTATCTATTATTGACAGCAATAAAGAATAAAAATTGGCAAATTTTAAATTATGCAATATGAAATATAAATTTACATTTTATTAGCATGTATTCCTAATAAAAGTTTTGGTTTTATCTTGAAAGTATAATTTGATAAGAAATGATGCTAAAGAAATATGTTATCACCACATACCATTTATTTTACCGCTCCATATCGTCTGACTTAATGTTTAGGTCTTGCTATAAGTGGTGGGTTAAGATTTTGTTTCTTATTTGTTTTCATGCATCAATAATACATACACTTTTATAATTTTAATTTTATTTCATTTCATCTATAAATTTATGTAGAATAGATCTAATAATTGTGATAAAATAATATTCAAAATGATGAAATTAATAATGTTAAAACATGAAAGTTAACTGTAAAATTAGTGGTTCCAATTTATGGTAAGGCAGTTAATAATGGTATAAATAATAAAAATAATAACTAGGATGATAATAATAATTAAAAAAATACTTTTAAAGATGTAGTAATAATATTAATAGTGATAGAAATACGGTTGGAGAAAACATTTCTATCATAAACTTTCTCGTTTCTTTGTCACTTGCCGCCATACTCTGTAATATTTGTTTATCATTATGTACCTGTCGAATGACATTGGTAATTTACAATAGCGGCTGGCCGCTAGGAAGAGAAGAGTCGTATCTCTGGGCCTGTTGATGCAATTATGCACCGAAAGGTTCAGGACTTACCGTAGAATGTACCTTATTAATCATTTATGAATACTTTGTGATTTCATCAAATCAATGATTCTATAATTTCGATATTCTCATTTCATGTGTAATCAGAATCTTTCGAAACACTGAAAAATCAAATAACTTGAACTATCATTATTCCATTTTAATAAGTAACCAAACTACACTCACAATTCGATCACGTAACTTATCTGTCTGTTCAATCAGATCTAAGAACTTCCCAGTCTGGCCATGGATTATTTACGATTCAATTCGTTCCTCTTGTTTTTCACCTACCGAGTCTTTGCTGATGGCTTTTCTGTCTGATGAAAGACTAATGGACCGGTTATATAGCCTCATATTATATAATCTCAGGTAGGGCCGGGAAAATCTCTTGATCATGGTAGCTGGGACTGGTATCCGTAGTGATGTGATCCGTTGGGCTTGTTCACAGATGATTGCCTTTAGATCTTGTATGGTGATTTTATCCTGACCAATCTATTTAGGATATATGCATATTTGTTATAAATAAATTGCTGTTTACGGTAACATTTAAGAGATTTATATATAATTTAAGAAAAACATGACCATTTCGAGTATGTTTATACATACAGATTATTATTTGATTTCTCTTGAATTTTGTTTTCAATAAACTTCTCTTGATTTCTTGTTTTCGATTGATTTCTCTCGTTCTCTTGATTTCTATTGCTTTTTTGATTTCTATTGATTTCTTTCTGAATTGTTTGCTTTATCTTAAAATAATTGACAATTCTAGTACATATCATAGTTTCTCATTTGCTTTATTAAACACTTTGTTTATTTCTCATTTTCTCTTTATTTTATCGCAACATTGGCTTCTAATTTTCTAACCTTCCCTATATTCTATATTTTCACTTTTCGCTACTCACCCCATTTTGATTTTAAGTCGATTTTAAATTATCTATAACTCGTATAAATTGTCTATAAAGTCGTATCAATTATCTATTTCCCTTTATAATCATCGTATACATAAATGTAAAATTCATCATAAAAATATAACATTGAAAATATAAAATGAATAACTAATATCTCTTTATTCGCTTTTCCCCATCCAAAAATTCGATTTCATCTTGAGCCGGCGCTCTATCATTATTTTTCCTTAATCATTACTACTTGGTCGCACTTAATCCATTTCACTTTGATCAATTTCATCTTAATCATTCATCGCTTTTAAATTTATTCATTTAGTTCCTGCTCAATCATCAACGCTTCGGTTCACGCAACCTCCACGTCGGCATTTATTTGCCATCGGCTCCTCATTTTAATCAACTCATTTTAATCTATCACCGTTACTCTCGGCTTACTTGCCGGTTAAATCGCTCATATTTATTCCTGAAGTCCTTTACGACTCCTAGACGCCTGGGCTTTTACACCAATTCGCCATATAATTCACTATTACCCATCAACGGTTTGGTTTATTAGACCTCCACGTCGGCATAGGCTTCCGGCCGGTTTAATTATATTTTTAATTTCTGAAGTCTTTTACACCATTACGCCATATTCGAGGTCTTCGGTCCCTGACCGGTTTGAATTGCCCTACACGGGATTTCTTCAACCCTTAGACGCCTTCGGTTTTTACACCTACTATCGTCCCTTCCGCGATTAGATTGAGTTGGCAGTTGACTTTTGGATTAATTAAAAATTAAAGTCTCTCAAACTTAAATTCGTAATTCGCTAAGGCCTCACAACTGGCTCCATTCTTAGCCGCTTATTGAAAAAAGTCCAATACCACTAACTCTAATCTCATCGCCGTTTCACTGGGTTTATCGGTACTCGGTGTGGGCATCCGGGTTTTGTATCGATCCCTGTTAGCAATAATCACGAAGAAAAAAAAACATCCCTCCTAGTACTCGGTGTTGTATCAGGGTTTTCTATCAATCAGGATTTAAAAATACGGAAATGCCTAATCTACTCGATCTGGATTCTCAAAAGTGATGAACCCGATCTACCGACTAGTGAAGATAAAAGGAGATTGGATATGCAGTTGACTTTCGGTCTTCTACCTCACAACTGGTCCATTCTTGGTTGCCTGCTGAGTACGAGTCTTTTACCGGTTGACTCGCATCTCACAACCGTTTCACTGAGCTCCTTGATACTCAGTGTGGGTAACTAAGTCTCTCTCGCCCGCTAAGATTCCGGGTTTTGTAACAAGTCCCGCTAGCAAATCAAAAAAATGCGCCCAATACTCGGTGTGGTATCCGAGTTTTTGTATTGGGTGATCCAGCATCATCAGTCCTTTGACTGATAATCTTCTGGACGCTACAGTCCGGTGGTTAGCCACTGTACTCGGGTGCCTCATCACTCGCTAGGGAAAAATTCATATCAATGAATACTCTTCAAATGACTTGAAGTCCAAAAACGGTTTCTTCAAATCCGCAGCTGCTCTCGGATTATTTAATTATAACATTTTTAGCGCGCATTTTCCAATTTTTATTTTTATATATTATTTTTATTTACCCTTTTAGCCAGTCTCAGTCTGCTAGATTCAAAAATATAATAATTGCGTTTGTTCATTTCCTACAAGTGGTGATCAGTCACTTGTCAGAAACTCCCAACATTTGCGATGGATCCTACTATACTCTTTCATCTGGGTGATCAGGATTTCCCCACCTGGGTAAGTGTCGTAAGGACGATACATTTATCATCCCCTTATTATCTTATCTCTTTATGCCAAAAGTAGTAAAACAGGAAGAAAAAAATGGAAATTGAGATCGTACTGATCTTATAGATCAGCTCATTTACACAACTTCGACTAGTCTTGCATCTAATTTTAGTTGTTCTAAATGCTGTGTTGCTTGTCTATTTATTTAACGTCTTTGTGTCCTTTATATGTCTATGTTCATCGTATGTTTTATACCTTTCGGTTGCTATATGAATTTTATTATTAATTAGTACTCATATCACTTCGCATTCATTCATAACTCGCTTTGTTATCATTTATTTGATTACATCTCCCTATGGAAGGTATATTACAACTTTTTCTCTAACGTTCGTATCGCTTAAATTACATCGTTTCACTTTCCCTGCGCAATTCTCGCAGTAGTATAAGTGACTGCATGGTATCATCATTACTCGTATTTCATTAATTATGCATACAAAACATTTTCGAAAATCTTTAACTTGATGTTCAATCGCTTCTCTAATTTCATCTTCAATTGTTTCCATTTTCATCATTATCTCTTGCTACTTGATGTTAAACTTGGCGTTATCCAATCGCAAATTTTGGATTTGGTAGACCCTTTTAGTGGTCAATTCCGCATTAGGTGTTGCTATCCTAATCATTATACACACTTCCTCAGCTTGCGGTCTTGGTTTCAAGCTCAGCTCATCTCGGATTTTCGCTAACTGTTCTGCCTTTCGATATAATCGTCGTAGCGAATTGATTGTCAAATTTACGAAGTTTTCAAGTCTCTTTACAATGTAGCCGGTTAATTCCATCTAATTACAGTTTATTAATTTAATATTTTCCTTTTATTCATTAATAATCCGCATCGTTCCCTTTATTCAATATCGTCCCTTATTCTATATACCCCTAATCCCATGAATATTCTACCTCATTAGTAATTTAATATAACTTTAAATTCTATAGAAAACTTTCGCGTTATCCGTTCCCCTTTACTTATCATTCTACTCTGTGCGAATCTCTTGCCCCTGATTATAACTATTTCATTATACTTGTTTCATTACATATTACCCATATCCTGTCTATTACCGTCATATTTTACGCGTTTCAAGATTAATTTTAACTACGTTGTTTATTTGTTCCATATCCACTTTGCGTGCTATCCCCCCTTTTCTTTATTTTTAAATCTTTTTATTATTTCCTTATATTTACATTTTACTAATCGTTGATATATACAATTTTTATTATATTTTGTTTTTATTTCATTTCTCACTTTTCATCATTCCATTCTATCACCGCTGGTCATTCATACAATATTCTCATACCTGGTTTCATTACATTCTTATATTTACACATTTTAAAACTTTCATTCGTCATTTAAACATTCAACATTCATTTTTATTATACCCGTATCAGGTCTATGTATTTGGGAAAACAATTTTTCTCACTCTTATATAAAACATTTCAATTTTGATATCAAAACTTACACTTCCCGGTTATATATATTCACAGGTTCTTTCACCAGAAAGATTTCGAATCCCGGCTGAGCCCCAAATTTGTATGGTGGGTTACAGGCAAGCATACGTTTTACCCTCTCGTGCTGTTTCCAGCGTTACCCAAAATAGAAACGCTTGCTTTCTCCACTTGATATCCGTCGAGTGTGATACTTTGGTACTGTATCAAGAGAGTGAGTGCTCGCAAAAAGTGAGCGCATGATTTGCACTATAATTGTCGGGCACTTCTTGGGTTCACGGACTATCGATAGAAGACATACGTCCGATTTGCTCTGTTCCCTTGACTCGATTGTTTTCCCAAGTTCCATTACTCTCCCACTCAACCTCGTCAAACTAACATGCAACACACTAATACGAAGGTACGATAGGTTTATTTACATTGTAATCATACCAACACCTTATTGTTCGCGAAGTGATTTGGGTTGAGACGATCCTGGTTCGACTGGGCGTCCTTGTTCAGCTAGCCGGAGTCGCTTTAGTCGCTCTCTCTTTGGTTTGCCTGGCCTAGTTGCGTGGGAAAAAAAATCAAATTTTATTTTAATAATTCATACTGGCCATAAGGCCGAAGGGGAGAACTTCTCACCCTTAATAATTCTATAGTTTTTACTTCTTATTGCTTCTAATGCTGGAGTTAAAAACTCCCACATTGGTACGTGGTTTCTTGCTCCGGTAGGTATCTTAGGCATGGTAAACAGATAAGCATGGCTAGGCATAGTATATATCCCCAGCCATGGCCCATATAGATGTACCGGATATTCGTTCGTAGTTTAGTTTCGGATCTGTGGCTGTCATCGATTTTCGGTCGCGTGGATTAGGAGAAGCCTGCTTCGACTTATGCGAGCTTCTGTCTAATAAGTTTATGATTTAAATTTAGATTGAGAATATTAGCTTGCACTTTATACGAAGATTATCTAGAATATTAATTTTTCGGAGTAGGAAGACTCCATTTGCGATTTTTGTAGCGATATATATACTTATACTTTATACTATATTAAGGATTAGAAGGAAGGTAGAAAGGCTGTTATAATAACAAAACAACTCACTAAAAATGATACTATCAGTTAGGCGGAGTCCCGACAAAGACTCCTACAATTACCCAATGACAGTATGTATACGATATTGTCAAATAGGCGGGATTCCTACAAGAATCCCTACATCGACCTATTCAACAATATACACCCAATGCATTATATATTATAAATATAGTATTATATTATAATGTTATAAAAAATGTTATTATTGTTTATAATATAAATATGCTTAAGCAAATAACAAATAATTATTTATATATTAATTTACTGTTAAGTTTTTGGAAAAAATAAATTACTTTTTTATAAAAGTTAGTTTCGTGATTTTAATTAATTAATGTTCCCAGAGAAATTCCCAGAGAATTCAATGCCCGAATGAGATGGATAACAACCTGAATGAGGTATTCGTCGATTGCAGATGTGAGCCCAAGACCTCCCATTTTAGTGGAGGCATATAAAAAGTTATTATTAATATTAATAATTCTGTCACCTATAAAAGTTTTTATAATCATTTTTATTTTTTGGTCATATCCTTTTTGAGGTTTTCTATATTTAATAATATTGTCTTTATGTGAGTCAAGCATGTTGTGAGATATTTCGCAGTTGCGTAAGGTGAAAGAGAGACGTGAGTGTATAAAGATTTTATAGGAGATGAGAGTCAAAGATAGACTTTGTGTCTTTTATGGCATTATCGAGTCTTTCATCGATGTTATGCCTCATTTTGAAAGAGAAATCTACTCCTAGATATCTATAAAGGTTGGAGTCGTCGATTCGCGGAATTTGTTCGTTATAAAGCATTATAGGAGAGTAATTATAATCATGGTTAATATGAAAGTAACCTGATTTCGAAGGCTTGAAGCGAAGGTTTGCGAGAGAGGCAAGACGTATAGTTTCAAGAAGTGCGGATTTTAATGAAGAGCATGAATTTGAGACAAGGACAATGTCATCTGCATAAGCAAGTATGCCGACATTATGACCATGGAAAAGAAAAGGATGGCTTTTGAGGATGTTACGTAGGATGAAGTCTATGGACAGGCAGAAAAGGGTCATGGATAGGGGGCAGCCCTGTTTTACGCTCTTAACGATTGGTACTGAAGAAGATTTTTCGCATTCGCAGTCGAATATAGTGTTAACATTGCTATACATATCCTGTATTAGCAAGATGGATTTTGGGTCGAGGCCCATTTGGGATAGGGTGTGCCATATCAGATCATGAGGAAGAGATCCAAAGGCGTCAGAGATATCTAACCAGATTATATGAACGTCGGTTTTTCTACGGAAGGAAGATTCTTTTAAAAGATGTAATATAAAGTTGTGCTCTGCACATCCATTTGGAGCACCGATGGCTTTTTGGTTGCTGGTTAACAGATTACCGTCTTTAATCCAAGATAGGAGGCGGTTATTGAGGAGAGATGAAAAGATGCGATATACGGTATTCATTAAAGAGATGGGACGCCAGGAACTGGCTTCGTGACTGATTTCCGTTTTACCATTTTTAGAACGAGTTTCGTTCGAAAGGTTTTCCAGTTTGTTGGACAAAGACGATTTCGTAAGATGTTGTTACAGAGGGAGAGAAGGAAGCTAAAGTCAGGCGAGATTTTTTTCCAGTCAGCCAGTGTGATACCGTCGAGTCCCGGAGCAATGTTTTGAAGTTGTGAGAAGATGAGTTTAATGTCATTGATAACGAAAGGAGCGGACGAGAGTTTTTCAGGTAAGGAAGGTTTTTAATAAGTTCGGTATTACAGTATGCGGAAGTACCTGCGAAAAGTTTCACAATATTAAGCATAGTTGGTTTGCTAGATTCAACTTTATTGTTTAGGATCTTCGTTATCTCTTCCTTAGGTTTTATTTTATATTTAATCCTTTTGATACATATTTTGATACATTTTTGATACATTTTTTTAAAACAAAGACATATGACTCATCAAGGTCATTGAAACAAAGACCATGACTCATAGTATGACTCATCAAATTTTTCAAGGTCATTTAAACAAAGACCATGACTCATCAAGGTCATTTTCAAGGTCGTATGACTCATACTATGACTCATATGACCTTGGAAAATTTTTTTTCAAGGTCATATGACTCATAGTATGACTCATCAAAATTTTCAAGGTCATTAAACAAAGACCATGACTCATAATATGACTCATCAAGGTCATTTTCAAGGTCATATGACTCATATGATGACTCATCAAGGTCATTTTCAAGGTCATATGACTCATACTATGACTCATCGAAATTTTTTCAAGGTCATATGACTCATACCATGACTCATCAAAAATTTTCAAGGTCATCTGAGTCATGCTATGACTCATCAAGGTCATTTTCAAGGTCGCATGGCTCATCCAAGGTCATTCCCAAGGTCATATGAGTCATCGCGATGAGTCATCAAGGTCATATTATTATTTTTAAAAAATATTATTATTTTTATTATTATTTTTAAAAATATTATTATTTTATTTTTAATTTTTTTTTCAAAGTTCCCGCCAACGAAAATTAATAATCGATAGCTCATTTTAAAGCCCAATCCAAGACCTTTCGAATGAGCTATATATTATTATTATTATTATTATTATTATTATTATTATTATTATTATTATTATTATTATTATTATTATTATTATTATTATTATTATTATTATTATTATTATTATTATTATTATTATTATTATTTTTATTAATCTATATACTCCGAGTCTATATACTCCTAGTCTATCCGACAAAATATTTTGTCCCCCTATGGGTAATGCTCACAAGGGTACTGGTCACGCTCAACAAATCAACAAATCAACAAAACATACATTTATTTAAACAATAAAATAATGTAAAATTAACAAAGGTAAACTAAATATTGATGTACTATTCGCAGCAATATTGTTTGAAATTGTAACGTAGAATTGATTTTCAGAGATTCTATTGATCCTTTGATTGTTTTGAATTTCTCTTAATAATAATTCAATCTTTTTTAACAAATAATCATGCTTCTTATCAATTATTTTCATATTCATTTTATTTTCAACAATAGAGTTATTGAAAACCTTAATATGATCAATCAATTCAAATTTTATATTTTGTATATATTCAAATGATAGTTCATAACTGTTTTCTAAATTCTCCAATCTTTGAGATATTCTTTTTCATGGATGCTTTGGACCATTTGGTTTGTCGAGAATATATAAAATATCCATCAACTTGGCTGTATTCGGACAAACACATATTGATTTATTAAAAGACTCCACTGTTATTGTTGTATTGTGTGAGCACACACTCGTTATAATAATTAGCAATATGAATATAGTTTTCATGGTGTATCAAATCAAAACCTTTCTTTTACATTTATAGTCTATCAACCAATCAAATCATCCGGTATTAGTATAAATAAAACATCATATTTTAAATTATTGTAAAATGTCTCAATTTATGGAAAATCTTTTAAGAGAACTCGTCAACAGGAATATTATGGAAAGCCTATGTTTCCTGGTCGATCGGACCGAAAAGATTATAGAAGGTAATCACATTGATTATGAAGATGTGATCAATTCTGATTGTCTCGAAAACCAAAAAATTCTATTTTAATAGAATTTTTAACTGTCTATGCGACGATCATATGAAGTGTACCCGAATACTAGTAGGGTTCGCTATAGGAAATAATAATCACAAAGAAGTCTATGGG